>JAOEHY010019442.1:0-14751 GCA_025447955.1 Psilopsiagon aurifrons | reverse complement strand
AGATGACATCAACTGCTCTACCCCTGTCCATCAGTTCCATAGCCCCATCATAGAAGACCACCAGATTGGTCAGGCAGAATTTCCCCTTAGTGAAGCCAGGCTGGCTGTCACCAACCACTTTGTTGTTTTTCATGTGCCTCAGCATGCCCTCCAGGAGAATCCGCTCCAAGATTTTACCAGGGACAGAGGTGGGACTGAGTGGTCCGTAGTGCCCTGGGTCATCCATTTTCCCCTTCTTGAAAATGGGGGTTATATTTCCCTTTTTCCAGTCGTCAAGAAGTATGTAAAATATCCCTGAGTGGTTATTCAGGGGACAACAGAGAATCATTATATTGACCTTGATCCTGAGAAGAGGCACAGAATGAAAACTTCAAGCACAATAACACAACTACAATAATACACTTTGTCTTGCATGTGACAGTGGGGAAATGTTTCTGATTCAAGATAGAATCATCACAAAGGGGAATATGGTGATAAAATCTTCAACAGATATACCATGCTGAATGCTGCAAGTAGTTCTTGAAGTACTAGGAATTTTAAGTCCCCAGAAATACTACTTTTCACCTGAAGGATCTTCAGTACTGAGATAAAGTATACGGGGTAGTTTAAGGCTCATAACCATTAAACCCAAGAACTCACAGTGAAAACCAGCATCTTTGCTGTCACGTATCCCAGGCAATGTAAACACAGAGGGTCTTTTACTTCTCTTTGTTTTACCTAGAAAAAAAATGCAGTCAGTATTCCCATTAAAAGGTTGTGAGAGCAAAATTAGTGCATGGTGTGCTCTGAGACATAAAATGCTCAGAGATTATGGAGCATGAAATCTGACTGAGGAGAAATACCAGAATAAAGAGATAGGCTGAGAATGATTTGTTTGCAGTAACAATGATGTCAGTCATAGAGTCTGAACTTAGTAAACTGGAAAGCTGATGGAAGCTACACCAAACAGCAGCTTCAGAAGGTGCATTTTTTGATTCCTACATAAGCATCCTTCCACCATACATATCACGTTTTTATACTGGTATTATATCATATAATCATTTTCAAACAATCTTAGACTATGTAATGAGGGGATTTTGCACATTGTGACCTTATGCCACACATATAAAAATAATACACTTTTATCATAGGTCTTTCTAAGTTTTTAACTAGTAACTGAAGAGTTTTAATTCTTATTCAATAGCTTTAGCACAGTTAATTTAATGACACTGTGGTAAAATATAAGTTACACATTCCCACCTTTAGCCTGCTTATGTCTGCTGTTAACATAGGCAAAGAGGTCATAGTCAATGAGCATAATATAGAAAGCATATTGGTGACTTCACAGAGATGACAGGCTAAGGTGGCAGGGGTAAAAAAAAAAATATAGTATTACATGATGTCCAGTAAAGTGCTACAGATATTAATGTTAGTGTAGCTTTACTAAATATTTTTTTCAATAATCTGATAAACATAGCATATTAATTAACTTGGAAGCTATTATTTGTGAAAGTTTAAAACCAGAACCTATAGAGATATTTTCAAAAAGGGATTTAGCAAGAAAAAAGTGGAATGGAAGAGCAAGGGTTAGGAACAGTAGCTGTATACAGCCACTGAAAACGAGAAATACACAAATGTTCTACATACATATCTGAAATCTACTTCCATGGAAGTCACTAACATTAGAGTAACTTGATTTTCACTGGTGCTAGTGAATTGCCATGGCAAAACTGGTGTTATACACAACTACACCATATCAGAAAAAAACTCTTTCACAGTGGTAAATGGGTTTACAGTTTGCAAGCAGTAGTGGATCATTTGTGTTGCTCTCTTTTATAGGTACTCTGAAATTCTTGCTTCCTCTTTACCATTTATTAAGGAGAAATATACTGAAGCCAGCACAACTGTTTCCATCCCATTAAAAGCTGTTAGCCTTTAGAACATGGTGGCAGTGTGTGGACAGCCTAGTAGGAATGGCTTTTTGCATGCACAAACTACTAAAAGGCCTAAGGACTAATTGGGGACAGCTACTTGATGCAGGCTAAGATACAGCAAGGGACTAACTGCTAAGCAACATAGCTGGTTGCATCCCAGTGCAATGTCAGGCAGCATACGAAAGCCGCTTTTAATTAGTCATGCAGCAAAATCATCTGCTGCAACTGATATACCACCCCTGTAGGCAGGAAAATGGGAGACTTGCTTTTTGTGCTGTCCTAGACACTGCTCTGCTCTAAGAATCTCTCTTGGTCCATGGCCAGACACTCCAGTCCTTTCTGGGCTGCTCTGGCACATGCGTGTATGCATCTGTGAGACCAACTCACAGATTTCCCAACAAGGGAAATCATCTAAGAAAAAACAACCTGAGGAAATAAGGGAGTATTCTTCAGATCCCTAAATCTTTTTATTGTAAAGCAAGAGGCCTGAGATGAGGGAAGGAAGTTTCAGCAATTTAATTTTGTCACTGAAACCAGACCTGACTGAACCCATAGGTAGAGAAAAATGAAATCTCTTGCCTAAGGTCCACAAAGCAGGAACGACTGCTTCTTTAATCATGTTCTCTGTAAGATGACATGCATAAAGACTAAGACTTGTTTAGGAGCATGGCCAAAATCACTGTGTTGTCAAAACTCATGTCGTGTAATATGATCAATTAGTAAAACAGTGCTGCTTTTGAACAAAGATCCTTTATTATGAAGGGATGCTCTTGCTATTTGTTTTTACAATTTAGTCAAGGATATCATTGCTTCCTCTTTCTACTTTGTAACCAGATCTCTAATTCCCATTATGAGCATGCCACAGCTAAATTAGACCATGATTTATGCAAAAATTGAAAAGAAGTGACTTGTGGAAGTCTCTCAGGAAGACAAGAGTTTCTGTCATGAAGTTTTCTTTCTTAATGTCCTCAGCAGTTTCTATCTTAACTACTATTTTGATCATTACGTTGCCACTTGGGAATCTGGGAATCAGCTGGTGGCATGAAGTTAAGTGTTTAAGTTCCCAAGAATTTTAGATGAACTTCCGATTACGGACAAATTACATTGAAAGTCATAGTCCGAAGAGGCTTAAGCAAAGAAAAACCTTTAGGCGACTGATGATTTGTCATATTCTGCCTGTGTGCTGCAAAAGCAGGCAGCCATTTATAAAAGCAAAGAAATGAATCATGGTTAGAATCAGAATTCATGATCTATTTGCTCAAGTGATAATTAGTTGCATTGTGTAAGCAGATATTCAAGACATATATAGAAGAACAAAAATCTTGTGGTTGTGAACAACTTTAAAAGATTGATCCCCTCAGCTTTTTCTTTTCAGTAGGGATGTGATATATATGGGATACTTAACAGTTCAGTAACTGAGTAAACAAGCAATACAGCTGTATAGAAATACCAAAATACTGAGTCATACAGGGTGGGACTCAGCTCCTTAAGTATAATGTTGTCCAAAACATCCACATGTACTGACAGAGTAATTACGCGAGGCTTTCACTCTGCTGACAAAGCAGCTGGCAGCCAGGGAGGTTATTGTAATGTAATCCTATATCTGCTTTTACACAATTAAACGTTATTTGAACTGAAAATTGGCAAGATATGACAGAACACTTCCTCAAATATCAACCCAATGAGTAATTAGAATGATTTTCTAAAATAATATGTAGTTCAGCAACATGTTACCTAACCATACACACCTTTATTGGTATTTAGCATTATTCCCCTAAAAAGGGTCAGCAAGTGTCTAAATAGCTGTATAGCAGTATATAAAGTACCGTACTAAGGATGTAGTCTAGGAAGTATTGTCCTGAATACCATTCCTTGGAAGAAAGACTGAGATGTTTCAGTTCAGAGAAATCATTTTGGATCCTGTAAATAAAAATTCCCTTGAATATAATCACAGGATTAATTTGGCAGCCTATGGGAAATGTTATTTGTTAAACTAATTTGTTAAAGTGGTATATGGCCATTTTCTTTGGTTATTTAACTGGGGTCACAAAATAAAATCTTCAAACTGCTTAATAATCTACTCCTGTAGTTGGATTAATTGTCAAGGTCTTTATTACCAGGAAAATAAATAAATACAGTGTTTTCACCAAAAAGTGGAAGAGCTGATCTATTGCGGCTGATCACACAGATGCAGAAAAGCTTGTGCCAGATGCAAGTTGAGCCTGGAGCAAATTAGGGACCAACAGACAATTGTCACAATTGTTATGGAGTAATTTTCCATCCATTTGTCCTGGTCTCAGCTGCAAGTTATTTTTTCTTCCTAGCAGCTGGTGCAGTGCTGTGTTTTGGCTTCAGTCTGAGAACAACGCTGATAACACACAAATGTTTTAGTTGCTGCTCAGTACCCTGACCAAGGACTATTCAGTCGCTCATGCTCTGCCAGTGAGGTGGAGCACAAGAAGCCAGGAGGGAGCAGACACAAGACACCTGACCCAAACTAGCCACAGGGGTATTCCATACCACAGCACGTGGTATATGAACCCAGTATATGAACCTGGTATATGAACTAGACAGAGTTACCCAGGAGTGATCGATTGCTGCTTGCTTTGGGCTGGGTATCAGTTGGTGGGTGGTGAGCAGTTGTGTTGTGCATCACTGGTGTTTTTTGAGCTTTCATTGATTTTCTTGTTTCCTATCATTATTACTATTATTGCTTGTATTCTTTCTATTATCACTATATTTTACATTATTGTAATTACTAAACTGTTCTTGTCTCAACCTTCACACTGTACAGGCTTCAGTTTAAACAAGCATTACATAGAGTTTAGATGGACCTGAAATTCTTATGGAAAGTTACCACCGTGATTATGGAAAAACATATAAGCCATACTCCAGTTACACGCAAAACATGTTCCCATTTAAAACCAACATGCACTAACCAAAGCGTTTTATAAAATTGAATAAATATTTCACCTCCAAACTCAAACATTGTTTTCTTTTTTCTATTCTGAAACATCGTTCTTTTTACTTTTCTCCTTTGATCTTCTTTTTTTCATAGCAACTGAGCTAAAATGCTGTTAAAATAAGAACTTACAATGGAAACACTGACAGATCCTTATATATAGTAGAGTGAAGAATAAAACCGTAATGAGAATCTGTCAAAACTGAAAATGAAGAAGTCTGAGAGACCAGAAGAATATTAAAACATGTCCATTGCTATGCTTTTGAATGATGATATTTTTATATTTAAGTGCTCTATGTGTTTCCACTAATTGCATAGCAAAGTGTGACAGATAAAATATGTAGGCATAGAGGAAGACTACTTTAGCTCAAAGATTTCAGTATTAACCTGAAGGTAGGTAAAAGGCAATAGTTTCAGGCTTCCCAGTGTCTCTGTCTAGCAACACTATAGCAATCCTATATTAATATTTGGAATTTAATGTTCCTATACCAGATCTCTTTCTTCTCTCTGACTTCATTCACAGCTGCTGAATGTTAGAGTAACATAACTGAAAGAACACAAAATGTTGCAAACAAGTAAAGGCAAAACTTCACAGACTGCCTCATGTGTTATGTTATACACAGCTTGAACACTCGTCCCCTCTAGTGAATTTATTCTTCATTTAGTACCTACAGACAATGATTCTCACTTAATGGGTGCTATTTAGTGTCTTCCTGACCTTCATAGGTCAGTGTGTGACTTGAAAACTTATATCCACAGGCCTACAAAACCATGATTTCCTTGTTTATATTTCTCCATGTTTTTAATGCCTACATAATAGCTACACAAATATTTGTCTTCCTATTTTCAGTGTCCACTTTTTTGATTTGTAATATTTAAAGACTGACTCTTGGAGCTCATACTACTAACATCTGGTACTTCATTGTTTGATGTGCAGCTTCTACAGGCTTCTCTATGGCTGCACAGGTACACATTACTGTGTGAATGAAGAACATGTCAAGTAGACAGTAACTCTGCTACACTGCACTACATAGAGGGCAAGTCTTGTATGAGTGAGGGCTCCATTTTATGAATTTTATTGTCCAAGAAGGTTTGTGGCAAACCTGAACTGAGAATGCAATATGTCATTGAAGAAATATTGATATTACTTCATTATATGGCCATATTTATTATAGACAACAGCTGCCCAGCTGATCAATACACTGATCAACTAATACACACTCTGATGGGACGGAATAAGAGACACAGCCAGACTCTTCTCAATAGTGCACAGTGACAGAAGAGGCAATAGGTACAACTGACATTAAGGGTTATCTATTTAAACGTCAATTCTATTTAAACATGAAAATATCTTTCTTTTATACAGTGTCCTGTGTTCAGCAGTAGCAGTCATTTTTCTCCTTAGTAGCTGGTGCAGCGCTGTGGTTTTGACTTTTCGGCCCGGGAAGAGTGCTGATAACACCAATGTTTTTAGTTATGGATTAGAATGTTTACTCTGACCAAGGACTTTCTGAGTCTCACGCTCTGCCAGGGAGGAGGGGAAGCCGGGAGGAAGCAGAAACAGGACACCTGACCCAAACTCACCAGATGTATTCCATACCACAGCATGTCATGCCCAGGAAGTAAAAACGGGGGGCAGGAACCTCGAAGAGATAGCTCACGGCTCAGTTGTCAGGTGGTGAGCGGCTGTATTCTCTTCCCTTGTATTTCCCTTGTCATTATTATTATTGGTGGCAGCAGCAGTGGTTTGTGTTATACCTTAGTTACTGGATTGTTCTTATCCCAGCCGTGGGAGTTACATTCTTTTGATTCTTCTCCCCATCGCCCCCCTTGGAGTGGGGGGGAATAAAGAGGGGGGAGCGAGTGAGCAAACTGTGTGATTTATGGCTTAAACCACGACATACTGTCAGGGTGATTAACCGGAATATGAACAGGTTTCCTCTGTGGGCTGCAGTGTCTCTAAAAACTTTACTGGACATGATCTTGAGCAAGCTGTTTTAAGTGATGTGATCTGAATAGCGGGGTTAAACCAGGTGGTATCCAGAGGTCCATGCCACCCTCAGCTGGTCCATGACTCCTTGACATCATATGGAATAAAATGATTTCACCAACTGGCAATCAATAAAAAAGCAACCATGACATATACTGCAGGAATAAGGATTTTAAAGTTTCTTTCCTGGCCAAATCCAGGCCAGGCTATTACTTCCAAACTATCTAAAATTCCCTCTGCTGATTAACCTGCCCAAAATTAAGTAGGTTGATTCAGATCAGATACAAGGAAGAAGTTACTTACCGTGAGGAATGTGAGAGACTGGCACAGGTTGCCCACAGAAGTTGTGGCTGTCCCATCCCTGGCAGTGTTCAAAGCCAGGTTGGATGGGGCTTTGAGCAATCTGATCTAATGGAAGGTGTTCATGCCCATGACAGGGTGTTTGGAACTTTAAGGTCCCTTTCAACCCTAACTATTCTATGATTCTGTGAGGTTTTCTTCATCTTACCTCCAGAACCCTTCAAACAGAAATGGAATGCCAGGAACTAACTGCTCTATAGGAAAGGTGGCTGAATTGAAGTGGCAGGTGGAGTCTTGTTACCATTTACCTTCCTCACAGAAATGTTTAACACATTGAGGTTCTGAGGAAAAGACAATCTTTGACCCAGGTGGATGAATATAAGCAATTGTACGATGGGCACAGAGAGACTGGCACTGCTGTTCTGCTCATGGTGATCTATTGTGAATCTGACCTTCAGAGACTGCTAGTATTCTGCAAAGCTTATTCTGGCATGGGAAGGGAGACAGTCAATGTGTGCCATATGGAAAGGGAACAGTCAATAAATGCAGAACTAGATTAGCAATGCACGCATGTAAGTTTAGACATCACTGAATTTATGAGTGTTTTTTTACACTATATATTAATCTGCACACAAATTCAGATATAAAAGAAATGTTGATAAAATAGGTATTATTATTAGATAAGCTTCAAAAGGAAAAGGAACAAAAGCCAAATAAAGCTGCACAAAATTAGCACTATAAAAAGTCCTGTGTCTTCAGTTATCCATTTTCTGGTTTAACTGTGCTTTTTTATTATTTTTTTTTTTATTTCTTGGGGGTCTGAATGGAGAAGAAAACCAAGGACTGAAAATAATTCTTTGCACTGCTAGAGTGCTTTTGATTGATTTTATTTTAACTATAATTAATGGATATGGAAATAATGAGCTAGAGTGAAAATTCAATATAATTTTAACGAGAAAATGTTTTAGATGCAGAAGAAAGAACAAAAACAGACAAGCAAAGACTTATAATGCTTTTTAATACCTATGACTCTTGAAGCACACCTATTTAAACATCAGCTTTAGTCACTACTATTGGATAATCTATACAGGAAATGCAAGCGCCTTTAAGAAAGCAATGAAAATAAAGATTACAGCTGATGGACTAATGTCTCACAAAAAATTGTGCATTAGTAAATGGTTAGAAAATGCCTGCATTTATGGAAGCTGAAATAATTTAAAAAATGTTTCTCCAGAATTTAATCATTGACTTTATCAGCATTGTTCATTATTTATATCGATCTGACAGCAGACTCGAGTTTATTCTACTGTGTATTATAAAGTTTACTGTCTACATAAAATAATAATAATATTAACTATCACTTTTGTTGACTTCTTTTAGATTGATATTACATAAGTTCAATGAAATACTGAATTGAAAACTCCTGACTCACTTTCTGATCTGAATTATATGGGCCTGGGTCTTATTTAGAAGTTGATGCTAATATAGTAAATGAGTGGTTGATTACAAATTAAGAAGTATCTGACTGGAATATTTCAGAAATCTCACAAAAATGTTCGTCAATCACCATACTCTTGCCCAAGGGCCCAAGTCTTCCTATTTAGGACCTAAATCAAAGTTTCATCAAAATATTTTTATATAAATCATAGACTTATTTTTTCAGATGTGGATTCCAATCTCATCCACCTTTCTATAAAATAAAGACTACTTATGAGCTAAAAGATTCAAAAGTTATTTACAATATTCTTATGGACAAAAAAAACCCTGATGTTTGAATCAATAACCAAGGTGTAGTTTATTGCAGGCTTCCATAAATGGCTCACAGTCATTTATAAGCCTTTGAGATACTATAGCCCAGGGAAAAGTGGTTAGTAAAGATAGTTAATTTTAATTATTGTGAGATGACTAATGCAATATGCAGCTTAAATACAGTTTTGTACCTACACAATTCCCATTGCTGTTTTGCTCAGGTGTGTTCTAATTCCAATTAGAACATTAGTATAACAATAGCTTTTTTGTCCTCCTCTTAAATTTCAGGTGAAAATACTGATGAACTTACATTTGTTTAAATGCCTTAACACACTGAGATAATGATATATGAAAGAGATTTTACATGTAATTCGTTTCAAATGCTGATAGTGATCACTAAATGTCCTACATCAGTAAGCTTCACAGACTATGCCTTGTTCTTTGGAAGTTTTAATAATCTGCATATTAGTTCTCCAGTAGCATATATTTAATTAAAAATGTGGCTTTTGCAGTGGGTCTTGATCTTTACATCTGGTTGCTAGAATGAATTGCGAATACCTTGGAATCTTTATTAAATAAGTATGTTTTTAAAAGAGTAATCTTATCAAATTTAAAACATTTATGAGGCTGTAACACTCACAGAATGATACTTTTTGACAGCTAATACTTGTGAATATTCAACATTTTTTGCTCTATTTTATAGACTTACCACACATTCAGAATGCAGTTCAAAAGAGCTCCTATGATATACAAGTTATAGATATATATTGTTATAGTATTCCAAGTGGAATCAAATGATCTGACTGCTCAGAATAATGACTGCTCACCAGGAAAAGCAAACCAAGCATAGACAGACTGTGAATATGAAGACTTTGAGTTGGATAATTTGTTCAAAGGTAAAAGCAGACTAAGAGATGGAGCGCATGAAGACTCCTTCCACAGTTATGTTGCCAAGTAAGTGCCTTTAGGCTTTTGAATTAATCTGAAACATTTGAAGCTCTCAGACTGCATCATATTCCAGAAGCTAGAGTCAAGGTCTGACTGTGAAAACTGTACCAAACTCAGCCTTCTGTTCAGTAACAAATGGAAATCCACTTAAGGTACTTCTGTCAACCAGCTTTTGGTTGGAAGAACACATAAGGAGACAAAACAACTTGAAAGAGGTAGATGATAGCAGGCCCACTTAGTCAAATGGAGCTTCTTCTTTGTAGAGGGGAAGATCTCTTTCATATTGACCCTTTTCTAAAAGATATGGGTAAATGAAGCAAATTCCGTTTATGGCCTGGCAGACTTAGCAGAAATAAAACATAACATGCACTTGGTACAAGCATTCTAGAAGAGGAATAAGCTGCAGTAGGAAAAAAAAGTACATTCTTCTGTTCTAACCTTGCCCTTCTTTTTTATTCATTCAAAGTGCCTTTTTTTTCCTTTTTTTTTTCCCTAAATCTCTTATGGTTTAGCATTCTATGCAAACTCATCACATGACAGTTCCTCATTACTTCTTGCTGGGATTTTTATCAGCAGTCTATGAAGAATGCCTATTTTAAAAGTATTTACATGTGCTCATCATGTCACATTATTCCTTTTTAAAAATGTTTTACAGAGTTCATTTCCCGTGTTTTCTTATCAGCTTGCCCAAAACATGGAAACGTACATACTACCTCTATTGGTTTACATTTCACTTCCCAAAATCACAGTAGGCTTCCTCAACTCCTATTCAAACAAATTATATTATTTTAAATGCCAATTGTTTAAAGCACACTGTATGTAGAGGTAAAACTGAGTTACACTGAAACTGATATTGACCTCTCCCCACCCCTCTATAAACAGTAGATGCAGAAGAACAGATCTAAAAGACATAAGGTAATCCCTGAACAAATGACTAAAAATAAAGTTGAATAGAGCCCATATCTTTCAAATATTTGAAACAGTTCAGCCAGATTTTTATCTTCCGTATTTCATCATTTCCTGTTCCAGCCTCTGTCAAAATAAGCAAGATAAAAAAGCTGCAAATACCAAAAATGTAGCACCAGATTTTATTTTCATGAGATTTTAAATTCAGAGTTAGGCTATGTTTGGACAGACATCAAGTAATGATCAAAATGCCTTACTGGTCTTGGGTTAAAATCTGTTTCACATGTGGTGATCGGAGAAGCAAAGGTCATGAAGTGAAAACAATTAACTGTGTAGCCACAAAAAAAAAATAGAGACATCAGTCTTACAATATTTGATATTATCAGAATCTTTGTGATATCATTCTGTCTTCTTGTCAATATGTACTATACAGCTCATACCTGTTAGTAAAATGTTATATATAATGCTGTTTTGCTCTGCCCTCCTCCCTCTCAACCCAATATGGCATGAAATGCTACCCATTTTTCCTTCTCAGAACAAAAAAAAAATGTCATGAGATGAAAATAAAACTCACCTGAATGAAATGGTTTTAGCAGCTAACAAGTATAGATGCACTCTACTGCTTGCATCTGTATTGCACAAACGAACAAACAGGACTTGCTTTTATCTTTTTGACTAATGCCATACAGGTCACTTTAAGTGGTTCAGTCACATACATTTCCAGAAAGAAGATTGCTCTGCGTACTTAAAGACCATGTGCAGGTTGGAAAAACTAGTCTAGTGTACAGACATGCAATCTTGTAAAGTGTAATTGCACCTGGCATTTAACCTTAGAGTACCTTGTGCTTAGAGTAAGTTTAATGTACTCAGCCGGACGGACCTTATTTAATTAAACACATCCTGTTAAACAGATGCGCTGCTGAGTACAGAAATTACTTTTATAATTAATTCCTATAATGAAATAATATTTTTATTCTCTCAATCATTTTAAAGCAGAAGTCTTAGACAAACTTCCATTGCAATCAAGCTGCAAATATGCTTATTAAAATTATTTCAAATTAATAAGCACATTTGACATTTTATGTGGTCCTGACTACTTCAACCTCTATGCTTTTGATAGTGTACATGTAACTGAAGTATTTTTGAAATAAGTAACAGAAAATAGAGAAAAAACCCAAAATAATAACAGTTTTCATCTCTCTGCATCTCCAAAGAATTTTAAGATTTTTTATTTCAATATTGTGGAAATAATAAAGTCACTACTGTCAGGCAAATCAGCTTGACAGAATAATTATTTCATACCCATGTTAACATATGAATGTTCTTGCCACTTGTATTTTCATATCTACCACAGAATCAAACATGCAAAACACAGTATTTAGTTTACTGAACAGGCATCTGACCTCTTACTCTCCCTTAATGCTTTGTCTCCTTTCTTCCAAGTGATAGTTGGCTTTGGAGAGGCTTGTGGCTTGCACTCAATGAGAACTTCTTGGCCCTTGGTAATAATTATTGTTTTCCTCATTTGATTTAGTGGGAAAGTGGGAGCTGAAGCTGATAAAAAGAAGCGTGTTAACTCTACACAGAACAATCATAGTTTCCTGTTTCATTAAATTTTAAAAGAAGATTACAATAATAACTTTGGTTTAGAGGAAATTATTACACTGTGGATTTGATGGAATTTTACAAAAAAAATTAAAAACAAGCAGGAGCCAAGACTAGGTGACAGGTCTATAACTTCATCCAGTTAGGAATTATTAAGATGTCCCTTACATCAGAACCAAAGTAAGATTGCTTATGAAATTCAACAACTTTAGAAATTAAATACTAAAGCTGATTTAGCTACATCTTTTCCCAAGTATTTGGATTTCATGGACAACTTCTTAGAAGTTACTAGTTCAAAATGAAAAGTTTAAATTCTACAATTATCCCAAATGCACTCTCTAGAGTTAATTCTTACAAAAACTATTACTGTTGGAGAAATTTTATTGTTTTGGGTTTTTTTTTATTGCACAGCATTTTTCTGAATATTTTCAATTGAAAAGTGAGAACTCAGTAGAAGATATTCAACCATGTCTTGTTCTTAGCATTTCACTTTTCAAGAAATCCCACTGATCACAATACATGGTAAATGTACTATAAAATTACATAACACACACACACACACACCCCAAAATGACACTAATTACTGCAATTTCACATGAAGAAAGGACAGTTGTTCTCAAGTAATCTCATTTGTGTGCGTTTTTCTTAGACCAGTTTTGCAAAACCAAAGCCTCTCTGTAACTACCTCAGCTACAGACACAAGAACATATTACACCCCATTGCCCCAAATATGTAGAAATTTTCTACTGTTACTTTGGGCAATTTTCATAACAGAGCTATTTACATGGACAGTTTATTTTGTTATTTTCCCTTTAATAATCCAGAAAATCAAACAGAACTTCTTCTTTAACGCAATAGAATGGTAAAAATTTAACAAAGGTACAATTTCACAAATGACAAAACCAAAGGCAGATTTTACTGCAGCAACATACAGTGTCCATTTCCAATAACATAGAAAGCGCACAACTACCTCATATAATAGGTATACCTGTTTTATAATAGATATAAGAAAGCTAACAAGAAAATCTTGTGACCGACAAGGACCTATTTGCTGACTGAATCACAAATGACAAAGGAAAGTGATGGAAAGAGAGCAACCACTTTCTGTGGATTTTAAGTTATGGCTAGACAGAAATATTTTGAAGAGCTATCAGTGAAATTCTAAAGTTGGCTAGGTAGCAAATAATGGAAATCTTCTAGGCAGATTATTCTTCAGAAGAACCAAATCTTGGCTCAAATGTAGTATTATTATTTCAGTAACTTCAGATTTCTTATTCCTTTGTGAGTTTACATGAATGATTCTAGATGCAGGTTTTGAAATATGGAAGGTTTGAACAGTGCAGAGACCTCTAATCTCTGATTTGGCCTCTGAATTACTCTGACAGATATGTGTCTTCCAGCTATACAACACTTTAACAAAAATCATGAGACTCTTACAAGTTTGCCTCACTTAACCCTGGGGAAGTCCTCATATAGCTATTGTCTAATTGTGCGGTACCATAGTTTGCTTTAAGAAAAAATACAGTGTCCAAAAGATATGCTTCAAGTTTTCTTCATTAAGTTTTCTTCAGTTTTTTAATAACAAAATTTTTACTGTATTTCCAGGTCACACTATGTAGTGTATTTGCTTTACTATGAATGATATTAGCTAAAGAATGTAATTTCCAGTATACAATCAGTTCTGATGGCTTCATAGGAAACTTTTTAAACCTTTAAAACTAAGATCATACTTAATTACCTTTGAATAACAGCCTTGGTAGAAAAAATTTAATTTTAACAGAGACTAAAATATGTTAACTTTCTCTAAGTTTCCTCTCTTCACTTATTTTTCAGGGGCTAAAAATATTTTTTCATTTATTTGAACTGGGATGGCCTTATATGAAAAATTGTCACAAAATGTAACCAAGTCAATAATTTATGGAAAAAAAAAATCAGTTAATAGAAGGATCTGTGTGCTCTTGGGCCACAAATTACCCACTGATATATAAATGACAAGAGTAAAAAGGAGCCTACTTTCGTTGCTCTTCTCATTTGGACTGGCAGAAGCCGTTCCTTATCAAAACAGACCAAGAACAAGTGTAATTATCAAAGGGAAAAGAAATAATGGTCCTCTCTATTTCAATAATACTCACCTAAAATCTTCAGCTCGGCACTGGCATAAATGGTGCCGTACTTATTTTCTGCTAAGCACTGATACATTCCAGCATCTGAGACATTCACACTGTGGATCACCAGAACACCATTAACCATCTCAATCCTGTTCTGTAATGGAATAATAATAATAATAATAAATAAAATCTATAAGCTTCAGGCAAAGGGACAACAGACATTATTAAGCTGAAATAAAACTAAGCAACAAATCTTCTTGGAATTACTTT
>JAOEHY010019441.1:18293-28918 GCA_025447955.1 Psilopsiagon aurifrons | reverse complement strand
CCCCCCCCCCCCCCCCAAGAACCTATGAGTGAAATATTAAAATACCTTTCAGTGGCTTATAAGTAACGTGCCATGACTCCCATGGGCAGGAAGAGCAGTACTCTGAGCCACTCTGCTGCATAAGAAACTTGGGAGGATGGGGTACAAATGCTTCAGTAAGAATTTTAGTACTGCTTCAGCACTCTTCAGGTCTGCAATAGCTCTCACTAGTGTCCCTGCCCACTCCCATTGGCTTGCACACAGATTTCAGACCCCCGAGTAAGCACGGGCTGGTGGTACTGAGACTGGAACAGGCAGGGGCAGGCTCTCCGCCCTCCTCCAGCTCCAGGTACAGGGCCTTGGCTGCCCAATTCAAGCTCAGATAGAAACTTGAGCTAAACAGTCATGCTAACCCTGCACTGTGGCGTGCTCCCCTTCCTGGGGCACAATGTGAAGGCATGTGAACTGTCCAGGCCAAAAGCCAGCTGAGGGGCCAGAAAGGTTTATCAGCTCAGGCTTTGAGCAATGTGAATACAACCGTATCTGCTGTCTGGACCTAAGGCTGTCCAAGGAGCCGGTCACCGTGCCCGTACATCCTGGAGTGTGCAGACAACAGCAATGCTTCCTCCAGTGCAGATATTTGCAGCTCAGACTGTTTGACCTGAGGTAATTGAAAGCTGCCTGTATGTAGCCGTGTAATGACAGACTGCATGGTGACACATGTGTGCATGGATGACAAGTTAAGGTCAAGTGAGCAAACTTCAGCTAATGTCTCCAACCTGTGGAATGCCTGCATTTGCCACCACCTGGCTCTCCTTTTACAGTAGCTTGGTCTGTCGTATTCACTCTGCATATTTACCACCAATAATTTACAGCTGACGTTCATATTTTATGCCTGCTCATTAGGCACGTTCACCTTTCAGGAGTGTATATATCAAGCTCAGCTGTTTTGTGTCAGAAGCAGTCCGCCGTGGCTGACTGGAACCCATTCTCCCCTGACACCGCCCAAGTGCATCCGCCTAACTTTGGAGGGTGCCGTATCCTCCGCAGTGCCCAGAGAGGTGACGCCAGCAGACAGGCACCTGCCGCCCTCAGCGGTGGAGCCTCCTGACTTGGATTCCGCTTTGCCTCTCTCAGTATATTCTTCGCACCTGAGGGGTGCTCCTACTGGAGTAGACACGGGATGGGCCGGACAGGGCTCCGTCCTAAGAGGCAGCTCCTCCGCCGGCAGACTCCCCCAGCCGGTGCTCCCCGCTGTCCTTCCTCTCCCCGGCGCGGTGGGGCCCTGCAGCGCCTCCTCGCGGCGGCTGCGGCTCCGCACGGCCCCCGCCCCGCCGCTCTCCCCCGGCAGAGGCTCGGAGGTTCGCTCCTCCTCGCTGCTGCGGGATTCCTCTCTCCGGGTTTTCGGGCCGCCCCTTCACACCCGCCGGCGGAGCGGGACGGCGTGAGAGAGACCGAACGAGGTGGCGCGGATGCGCTCCGGCTCCCGGCGGCGGCAGCGGCAACAGCAGCGGCGACAGCAGCAGAGGCGGCGGATGCTCGGCGGCAAGGCGGCGGCTCCGCAGCCCCGGAGCCCCGTGCAGGGAGGGAGCGAGGCAATGAGCTGCCCGCCGGCGGCCGCCTGTGAGTGACGGCGGCGGGACAAGAAGCGGCGGCGAAGAAGAAAAAGAGAAGGGCAGCGATCCTTACCAGTACCCGTGGTAGTCCGGGAGAGCCCCGGCAGAGGGCTCGGCAATGCCCTTCGCCAAGCGGATCGTTGAGCCGCAGCGACTGTGCCGGCGGCAGCCCTCTGCCTCCGTGTTGGAGGAGAGCTGGGGCGCGGAGCCGCCGCCGCCACGGGACCCGCTGCCGGAGGAGCAAGGGACAGCGGGCGAGGGCGCGGAGGCGGCCGGCGGCGGGGAGAGGGAGGCGGCGGCGGTGCTGATGGTGCTGGACCTCTGCTCAGTCAGTAACGTAGCCCTGTCACGGATCCTCAGGCAACTCTCCGACGTAGCCCGGCACGCCTGCACCCTCTTCCAGGAGGTCGAGGCTGACATCCAGGGCACCCACCGTCGCGTCCGAGCGCTGCACGGCCGCATCGCTGGGCTCCAGGGAGCTGTACGCGGGCTCGACCCAAAGCAGGAGGCAGTGCGTAAGTACCGCGGGATGGGGTGCTCTGCGGGATGGGGGTCTCGCAGCTCGGCCGTCTGGGTAAGCCTCTCCCCGGTAAACAGCAGTGCAAAGTTTGGGGTCTGAGCCAGTGCGAAGGGAGCCCGAGCGGCAGCGTGAGAAGGAGCTGTGCTGTGACGGGTCGAGCCGGGTCGGTGGGTGCTGCTGGGCGCCGCGGCGATGCCGGCGGGAGAGATGATGTCAGTGGTTTGTGTCTTACATAAG
This sequence comes from Psilopsiagon aurifrons, assembly GCA_025447955.1. NCBI lineage: Eukaryota > Metazoa > Chordata > Aves > Psittaciformes > Psittacidae > Psilopsiagon > Psilopsiagon aurifrons. The sequence goes on along the minus strand of JAOEHY010019441.1, from coordinate 26,566 downwards.
GAGCTGTCTGGCGGGGCTCTCGGGGCGCATCTTCTGCAGCGGAGGGTTTGGCCGGAGCAGGGGCCGACGTCTGTCCGAAGGCCCCGTGCTTGGACGGGATGGGGATGATTCCCCCCATCCCCTGGCATCTCTGGGTTTTCTCCCCTTTGCTGTGCCATGTCTTCCCCTTATAAGTGTCTCTGACTTACCGATCGAAATTTTAAGCACTTAAATAGAAATAATAAACCCGGTTCGTCGTTAGCCAACTTTCCGGGACCATAAAGTAAGGAAGTTTGGTTATTGACTTTTTTCTGCTTAAAGAGTGGCTCTGAAGAGCCGGGGTGGGGGGAGGAAAAGATCAAGGCAATATGCGACTCGTGTTATAAGCAGTAAGTGCTTGAATGCTGCCGCTTCTCCACCCAAACTATAAAAGCGGTGACAGGCTCTGTAGTCCTAACAGCTGCTGATTTCTGCTGAATATGGCTCGTGTTCGCAGCAGTGTCATGGTTTTGTAGTCTCACTGGTCCATATGCTTCCCAAGCGCTTGTGGATATGCGGGGTTTGTTTAGGGTTTTTTTGATAGGTAGGGCTGTGGATTGGAAGTCTGGAATAGCAGAGATTGGTGTCAATCTTGTCCTCTTAATATCTGGTTTAGGAAAAGCAATGGCTTCAAAGGAGAATTTGACTTAGCTTTTGGCTTCTGCTGTTCCCCTTTAAATCCTGAGTATTTATAATAAATACAGTGAAGTGAATTTACACTGGAGTAAATGAGAGCATGCCCTCTTCTAGATGGTTTTTAGTGAACATGCCATTTAAAAAACGGTGCTCTGGGTTTCCTCCCGTTTGGAGTGGCGCAGAATACAAGTAACTCTTCTAGTACCACTGAAGCTGTACTGATTAACAGAATCAAGCCTTAAGTATTCAGTGGTATTTAAACTACATCCTCAGCAGCTGTAGAATGATTTTGCTGGTGATAAATTAATATACATCAGCTGTAGATAAGAGTGAGGGAGGCTCTCTGTGGTTTCAGGACGTGTGTGCAATCAGTGGAGTGCTGGGCTGTGATTGGAGACTGAGGCTTGGCCGATGTAATGAGGGAACTGTCTGAGGAAATGAAACTCCTTGTATCACGTTCTCATCTATAAGTCTTTTGAGCTGAGTTAACTGTGGTTGTAGACTAATGTAAGCGAGAGCAGAGCTTAGGCTTTCTAATCTGTACACTTTTTTCTTTCTTGATTGTGCAAGTGCAGCTTGTTTTCAAATCACAGTTCAAAACCTTAATATTGCAGCACAGTTATGTGCTTAATTAGAGAGTCTGGCTTTACCTCTGTGATGATAAATGCAGAATCTGCTTCTTTGGTGTTTTTCTGCTTTCTTTTACATCCTTTATCAGGAGAGGAGAGACTTTTGGTCATAATCTTCCCCATGCTCTCCTGCTGTTCCTCCTTCCCCTTGTATATGTTACAACGCGCAGTGAAATCCTACTGGTAGATCTGCAGATGTCCCTCTGTGTGGCCAGCCGAGGGCTCCTTTACAGTGCCCGGCTTTGCCACTACTCATCTTCCAGGAGGTGTGTGCCTTGCCTCCAGCTATACAGCTGCTGGCAGGCACATCACCCAGCCCTCATTTCTTCCCTTCATACAGTGCTGTGCTACGTGTGCTTTAAAGGTGAAAGGCTCTATACAGACGCAGTGTGCACATGCAGGCAACTTCTTTTCATGCTGTGGCTGCTTATTCCCCATCCATTGCTGGACCAGCACAGCTGTATTTGCATAGTGCTACACCTGAACATCTCAAATGGGACCTGAGCTGAACAGCACCATTCTATACATTTCCTCACATCCCCCAGAGCCATACACACCCACAGCAGCACCTCCCTTTGGCGTCCAGACTATTCAGTGTTCCCAAGGGCCAGATAAAACTGCCTGGCAGGAAACTGGCCATCTGTGCTGTAGTGTTTAATGATAGTGTGCTTTCTCTTTTATAGAATTATAGAATCATAGAACGGTTAGGGGTAGAAAGGACTTTAAGATCATCTAGTTCCAGCCCCCTGCCATAGGTAGTGACACCTCCCACTATTGCTATTACTCCCACAGGTTGCTATTACTTTTGGCAAGACTACGCTAGTGTTTGTTTTAAGCATGAGGTACCTACACAGTTTGCTCCTGACAGCATTACGCTTAAGTCACTGCACCCAGTTTTTCTGAAACCAAGGGAACAATTGCAGGTGGTTCCAGGTTTGGCCAGGACCTTATCAGCATTCATTAAGGCATCCTGCCTTCTACCACTTGGGAATGATGAGGTGTCCTCCCGTCTTCTGGCTGTCCAGCCCAAATGGCACATCTAAGAATAACTCGGAACTGGCTGGAGGTTTGGACTTTTTCCACAAGGAATAAGTTGGTGACAGGTATGCAGCCATTGCACCCATGGCATGGTTGTAGTGGTCTCATTGATCTTGTTGCATATCAGGAGTCTGGAGCTGCTGGGCTGCTTGGCACAGTGACCAAGACTCATGTACTGGTACATTAGCGCCACGACAATGCAGCCCAACCACGCATTTTGAGTACTCAGTTTAAAACTGCTAGGCTGTCTTGGCATTCCTGATGTTCTAACACCAATGCAGCACAATGATTTGAGAATAATGCTACCAGACATGCCCTAGATACTGAGCTGTGACATTGGAAGGCCTTTTTCTCTGTGCCTTGTGAGCCAGCTGGATTCCAAAATCCTCTTGTGGAGGCACAGGCTGGGTGAGGAAAAGGAAATAATAGGCTAATGCTATCTCAGGAGCTACTGGAACTAGTGGTTGGAGGTGCTTCTCTACCCCCATCCCTTGCCCAGGATGCCATTCCTTGGCAATTATGGAGGTGGTACCAAGGAGAAAGAGAGCAGGAAAGGAGCTCTCTTGAAAACAGCATATCATAGAATGTTGCATAATAATGTTTTATACTGAAAATAATGTTTTGTTGTATTCAAATTAAACAACTATGTTGTGTTCAAGGAATATGAACAGAAAATGAAAATTAATTAAACCCACCATTTTTCCAGTAAAGCTTGTCACTACCGCTGTCATTTCTGTGAGGCCTTAACGGTCTCAGCTCTGCTTCTGTTGAAGTTGTGAACATTTGCAAGACTGTGTATGCTTTGCTTTAAGAAAAAAACTCCTCTGCTGATCTACTGGTAAAGGTGTTTACCTATGTGTTGCTCTTTTGTTTTTCCCACAGTTCAGAAAGTGTGATTAGAAAGTCTTGTTAGACACAATAAAGGACTGATTCTGAGCATTTGCAAGCAGGTCATCTTCAAAAACTAGAGGTCCCTTGCACCTGCCTTCACAGATGCTGCTTGTCTTTTTATCTTTCTTATAAGCCCCTGGCCAGCTATCATCATGCAAATATGAATCCTTTCCCACCCTCTGACTGGAAGAGAAACAAGGGTGAGAAGTGTTTTCCTGCTCAGCTCCTGAGCTAACTACTTTGCCCTTCTGCTACTTTGAGTACTTCACTGCTTTTCATCTGCTCATGATGGGGGGGTCTGCATCTAAAGCAGAACCATGTGGGAATAACATGATTGCTGTCAGTCTGGCTGTTGCTTAGAGTTTCATTATTACCAGCAAGAGAACTGAGTAGTTTGGTACTGGCCAGTTTTATTATTAGATGCTTGATTATCTGGATAATATGGAAATGTAGAAGAAATGCTGGATTTGGTGCAGACTTGGGACTCTGTGCCTCTGTAACTGTTTGGAAAGATGACATCTCAGTGTAGGGGACTAGAGATCTGGCAGTCTAAGTGGAATATTGTATTTTTCAGAAACTGATGATGTAAGACATCTTGCTTTCTGAATAACTGGCAATGACTGGGCAGCAGATATTGAAAGCCCTAGTTAATGAGATCCTTTTTGCATCCTGGCATCCTAGGGAATTCCACACATTCCAGGCTTTTTTTAATGAAAGCATCAATGTTACCAGTAGCCAAACTTTCCAAAAGCATAATTTCCATTGGCTGCTAGCTGTATCTTCATTGCTTCAATTTTCCGTTCCTGATTTCCTACGTGCTTGCAGTTAGTGATGGAACCGCTTAGAAGTGTGGGGATCTCCTGTGTTACTTTGCTCTTCAGAGGACCCTGGATCTCTGCAGTGAGCTTCTCTATAGGTTTTTCTTCTTCCTGAAGTGTCAGTATTGAGATAAAAAGTCAGCTGTAAACTGATTCTTTATAATTTTGGCTCTGCATTAATTTATTCTGTTTGATTGAAGTTGGTTACTGAGGACAGCCTGGGTAGTTTCACTCTTGTTTTTAGTCTCTTTCATTGTGCTTTTTTGGTAGGGTTTTATTTCATTTCATTTTTTTTAATACACTGATATAATGCTCTTCTGTTTGGGTTTTGAGCACTGCAGGGAAATGTTTAACCAATTGTAAGGTTTTTATGTGCCTTCTGCCATGATCCTACCATTTTCACAAAACATATGTTGGACCCAAAGCTCATCAGGTAATGCCTCTCCTTGACTTAATGTGCTGAAGCCTTATTTGCTGCTTAAATGGAATATAGAAACTTTAATGATTCTGTCTCAGGATATGGTTACATTCTAAGGCCATCTCAAGCTAACTGTAGGTGAACATCCTTGCAGAGATCTTCAGATCTTCAGGCAGGTACTTAAGAGTGGCTGCCATCTTGAAAGAAAAAAGAAGCAAGTGCAAGTTGGGTAGTCACACTTCATCCCAGCTTCACAAAATCCTAGAGAATTTTCATTGTACTGATTTTCTCTTGTGCTAAGACACAACTGTGGACCTCCATGAGTCAGATGTCTTTGCATGAAAGTATCTTCAATACTGCTGGGGACAAATCAGTAAAGATTTTAAGCTTTGCTTAACTTTGTATTGCAGTGTTTTATCATGTAAAAATGTACCTAAGCATAAGGATAGTTACACTTTTAGAGGTTATACTTTTAGAGGTGCATACTAATGTAGCCTGGGGCACAGTAGCCACAGGGATGCATTCAGAGCTCCTTTTGTACACTGAAATCATATTAATTGGCAAATCCTTGTTGAGTGCAGAATAAAACCTCCAAAGACAAGCAGAGTTGTATGCTGGATGTAGTAGTCCATTGCCTTCAGCTTTGTGTCCTGCAGCTACCCAAGTGGAACGATACATCCTCTTCGTTTGTGCTTCTGAAAAAGGAGAGAGGCCTTTGGCTTTACTTGCCAGATGTATTTTTTGAGGTGGTGTGCTGGTTGCTGTGGACTCAGTTGAGTTAGAGAACTCACCTCTCTGGTGCACTTGACTGTGATTTGCCCATGAATGCAAATAACCCAAGTTGTGGGTGTGGGAAAGCTGGAGAATTTCTTCTGTGCTCTGCTTATAAATGCAGAGAGTTGATGGCAAGTTAGCCGAGTCGAAAACAGCAAGAGGACAAAGTGTGGCTTTCCAGCTTACCTTTACTGCGGTTAGAACAACAAAGGAATGGAGGAAGAAAAACCTGCTCCCTTAAGGATCCCATCCCCACCTTTCCTAACATTAGCTAGAGTACCATTAGCTAAAGTGCTGTCATTTAAGAGAAAGATTCCTTATCTTTGTTTACTGAATGGCAATGGAAGACCTTTTACAGGAGAAGGTATCTATTCAGAGGATGGGCTTGAGGATTTTTTTTCTCATCCATTTAGTACCTGATAGAAGGTAATGTGATGGAATGTGTCAGGCGGCTTTGGCAGGGATGTAATGCTTTGGAAGTCGGGCTTGTCACCTTCAGTCATGTTGTCTTGTATAAAGCAGGCTCTTGCCTCTTTGCAGATAAAAGCAGAGAGTAAACTCTTTTGTCCTACTGAGGTCAGTGAGACTTGGTGGAAAGGCTCTGAGAGCACAGTGCTCAGGTAGACTCACTAGCCTTTATCTGGCATAGCCTGGTAACAGGTGAAAAGCAGACAGCAGTGATTTTCTTCTAAAGCCATTCCCTGCTATGCATGAGAGTTAAATGTAAAACTCCAGGAGTTTTTCTGAATCCCATTAATGTAGACTTTCATCAGTGTAGCATAGAAGGCCTTTGCCTGTTCTGTAGTTCTTTGATTTTCATTCCACAAACAGGGTTTGAACTGTTTGGGGATTTTGTTGCTGGATGGAGAGTCTGCCTGCCGAAAGGCATGGTACCCCAAAATATTCAAAGCTAGACTGCTACCTCACTGCAGCTATATAGCTGTGTAATATTGTAATTATTAGTGGAACTTCTCTCTGTCTCATGCTCAAGAGCCAAGCAAGAAGCTCCCAGTATGTTTGTTAGAAATCCTGGTGCACATGGCTTAACTCCTTTACGACCAATGAGGTCTCCTTTACACAGAAATAAAACTGCAGAGAAGGTAGAGTCAGGCCTGTAAGAGAAAGACCTACTGTAGATCTTATGGTTTAGCAGAAATACTTCCCACAGCCACTTTAAAACTCCATGCTTCTATTTAAGAGCCTTTATAATTTAATATGTGTTCATATGAAAACATGAGTGTTCCAGTTAAATCTATGAAGTTATTCCTATTTTTGGTTAGTTCCACTTGCTGATGGAGAGATCTGGAGATTAAGAAATAAGTAGGCAGATAATTTACTGAGGGTATGAGGAGGTCATTTGCCTGTTGATTCACAATGCATTAAAGATGGTAGTTTCCCTTTATGAAAGATGAAGGGCCTGGAGTGTTTCCAAAAAAACTCTTTCATAGTTCTCAAATGTCCTTGGACTGAGGGAAGGACTTGCAGGAAGCAAATATAAATATCCAGTGTAACGGTGCCACTCAGCTGCTCTTCTGGATCAGTGGAATCAAGTTTTGTTGACATTTCTTACGTAGGTTTACCTGGTCCATGGCTTCAATTTCAGTTTTTTCAGATTATGTCTGCTCTGGCAGGGATATGCAAAGGTGGGGAGAAAAGAGATGAGGCCAACTCTTATTGCTCCTTGGCATGAGCTGGTTCCAGCCGCTCCTTCTCCATTCTGGCAAAGGCATGCATGTTAAACATGGCTGTTTAAAGGCAGCACCTGGCTCTTCCTCTCTCCAAACTGGATAGCCAAAGAGATTTAGGAGGGAAGGCAAGTGCCGGCTGTTTAAAATACCTCTGAAGGTGACACATTTCCTTCACACATGCCTAGACATGCTGTGCCCAAATCAAGCAGAGACCCTCAGGGAACTGTTAAAAGCAATGTTATGATGCCTAAAGTGAGGAAAAAAATATGACCAGCTGATGTGAATAATACACATGTATCTTAAAAATGTTGTTGCAGGGTTGTGTGGTCTTCTGAATCAGAAAGCTGGATTTTCAAAAGCTGCTCTTTCCAATCAGTTGGCATCTCCACATAATCGAAGGCTGACATCAGACTCTTGATTGGAACTTCTTGAGCTATTAGGCTGTGAAGAGCAGAAACTTTCTGTGTTACTCACTGTGTATATGGGGGGAAGGTTTTTTCACTTCCTTTGATGTATTAGCATCAAGAGAGGGAGTCTTCATTTCTAATTGCTTCTTGTCTTTGAATTTATATGCCAATATGTAAGTAACTGCAAAGGGAGATAGCAGAATTTATAAAAAGTTCAAAAAGGCAGGGCTTTGAGCGTGATTAAAATAAAAGATAGTGTACAGTGTGTGCTGGTTTTAGTTGAAATATCTCCCTAGAATACTTTCCATTTACATTCTCATTATATCTAACTGCTTCTAATGCACTGCTTAGTTTAACAACTGGCATGTTTTTAGGGTAGATTTTATAGTAGATATACACCCACTGTGTTCTTAACTCAAGACTTTAAATTGCAGTATCTGTTTTGGACAATCTTTTCTTATACCTTCTTGGCTGAAGGCTGGAAGAAAGCAATAGTGATGGGAACCTAATTAAGCCTGTGGTCTAATTACACCAGTAGCTGTGTGCTTGAAATCCTGCTAGGTTCAATGAGTGCTGTGTGGCATTGCCATGTTAAGCCCCAGCAGAGGCATTTTTTTACTTTTTTTTTTTTTAATAGGATCATGGTAATTGTCTCAAAGCCATCGTGGTTTTCTCTTTCTTTTCAGCAGCCGAGGCAGTTGGACTTTGAACTATAGTCACTCAGACCAAGTCCCTGAGAAAGTCTGGAGGCGCCGTCTTGCTAGCGTGTGCATGTGATTAAGGAGAATGAGCATAGGGCGGTGTGTTTGTGCTATAAATATGCATGGCTTGTTCAGGCCTCTCCAGCTTTCCCCCCTGCCTTCTCAAAGTTTTTTTGTTAGCTTGACAATGTTTGAAAAGACCTTTAAGTTGGCCTGGACAGAGGGCAAGTGAGGGAGGGGAAAAGTGTGCTAATC
>JAOEHY010019441.1:0-18172 GCA_025447955.1 Psilopsiagon aurifrons | reverse complement strand
CATGCCCTATTTTGTATATTCCCCCTTCCCCACCCCCCACCCCCCCAAAAAAAAAAAAAAAAGAAAGAAAGGTATTACCACGCATTGTTCTCTTCAGATGCTCTGTGACTGCTGCTGGTTGAAGAAATTTGATTTTATTGATGATGAAGCTCAGGATAGCAGCAGTAACTTGCTGTGATGTTCAGAAACCAACTTACTTTTAAGATGGTATGCAGGTTTCTCTGCATTCACTGTTTAGTGAGATGTGATAAGGAGTGATTTAATTTTAAGTGAAATGAGAGATTTAGTATGATTAAAGACTTAGCATGCAAATGAGTGTGTCCAAAGAGCAGGTGCTACCTAGCTCCATTTTTTCTCCCTGTAAGGTTTGTTTATTCACTTATAGGAAAAAGAGGGGCAGTTGTTGGTATAGGCATGGTCTTTTCTTGGTGAAGCAGTTTTTGATGAAGTGTTGTGTACAGGAGGATAGTCAGGAGATGTATATTAATTCATTTCTCAGAAAGAAAAGCATTTATCATGGATTGACCACTGACTTTCATGTGCCCAGCTCTTACCCTGGAAGCTATGTAGCTCTGTGCAGTCCAAGTTTTGAATGCAAGAATCTTTTTGTGTTTTTCCCTCCTTGTTTTTTTGAGGGATGAATTTCTCGTACTTATCCAAACCCCCTTGTGGCTGCACAGCACGTTTTCTGCTGCCTTGAGCTGTGCTAAACTTGGCTTCCCTGGCCTTCTTATACCCCAGCAGTTAAACATCACAGAGGTTGCTATCTCAGCATTCTGAAGAGATCCCACCTACCCTCCCATATCAGCTCTGGCTGTCACAACTATTGCTGCGGAAACCTGAAGTCTTGGTCCCTTCAGCAAATTGCCTGAAGTCTTTCATACAGTTAGAACACCAAAGCTAAAGCTTCCCCCTAGGATGGATTATTCTGACAACGTCATTTTAAACTTGGTTTCTTTTTGAAACAACTATTAAGGAATAGCACACTCTGTGCGTTTATAGCAGGGGAAGCAGTGGACATGCTTGTGCATCTCACACCAGCCATTCAGAAATTTTTTATCTGTTATTCAGCTACGATTTCAACTATTTGCCACAGAGTAGAAATCATAGAAGAGGCTGCCAGTTCAAGGAGAGAGCAAGCTATTCCTCCTTCATTTGAAGAAAGGCCTTTTTCTTTACTAGACACAAGAAAATGATTGCTGGGGAAAGAATATGGGGAAGGAACCTGTATAAATGTTCCAGCACAATAAAATAAATGTGCTCCAGTTGGAGCTCACATTTTCTTCAATGTGAAAGTCAGTCCTTTGCATGGCATAAAAGCCTGGAGAAAACCAGCCTTCATTGGTTCCGCTGCTTGTGTGGACTCTTCTTTCCCCTCTAGAATTACTGATTATTTCTCTTAAATTTTATCTTTTTTTTTTTTTTTATTTTTTTTTCAGGAACTTATGCCTTGGGTGACTTTTGGTTTGTGTCATCCTATTCTTTGCTCCCCTTTTCGTGACAGTTTCACAGAGGCTGGGTGCAGCTACGTTTTTACCTATGGTTTAATGGCAAATGCTGCTCATTGTGAGAATGAAGAGTATTAATTTTTACGTCTGTGTTTTTTTCTCCATTGGTTATCTTCTATGTGATACTGTCTTGCTCAGTTAATAAACTAGTGATAACTTGATAAGATTTAATTAACCCCCCTCCCGCAAACATAACCTGCTTTTAATAGATGTTGTAAATGCGTTCATTGTGCCTGACACATTAAAATCACTGGTGTAAGTTCCTTTGCTTTCAAATTGCACTCTAGCTGAAGAATATTTTGTGGCAATCATCTTGTCATTACTGTGCTAATAGCCTAAAATAAGTATCATTACTTCATGACTTCAGCAATGTTTTTTGGCTTTCATTATGGCTGCCACAGGCTTAATTCAGCCTTGGTGCCCAAATAGAGGTTGGATAAGCTGTGTTTTGGACAAAATCCTCCTAATGGAGGCTAAGCAGCTCACCTGAAGATTTACTGTTAATTTTCTATTGCTATTATCCTGTATGAATCAATTCCCAGAGCCTGCAAACTCCTTTTCCAAGCCTTAGTGACAAAGAAACACTAGACTGGGTGCAGATATCTGCAGTTTCATTCTTGCTCATTCCTGGGCCAGCTGGCTTACCCAGAACAGGGCTATGGTGCTGGGCTGCTGCCTGGGGCATGGGGATACCCAGGCAGCACTATACCTGTTCTAAGCTAGCCGTGCAATCCATCCCTGCACAACGAGGCATCAGGGCTGTGGAAAGATGGATGTATTGTATGATGCAGTCAGATGCACCGTGCACTACAGTGCACTGGACCAGACCTGTTTGGAGGAAGCTAGCTGGAGTACTTGGGAAGTGAGTTAGGATGGCAGCCTTGATCACAGATTGACTGCAGATGAAGTTGACCATCCATGTCTGACAGAGGAGGAGGAAAGAGGCTGAAGCAGAGCTGTTGGACCTGTTCTCAGAGTTCCCCTTGGCACCTTGAATAAATTACAAGCCAGGGTATTTACCTGTTTGCACTGTAAACTTTTATAGTGACCTTTGTGAATACGTGTAAAACTTACAGGGCAATTCCACATCAGATCCAACCATAAAATCATGTGCCTACAGGTAGGCTATGGAAATGAGCACCTCTATTTGTGGTGTCCGGGATCTATAATTGAGTGAACGGGTTATGGCTAGCTTTGGCAGCTATAATATGGCGAATCTTTTATGAAATTGTCCAAGTAGAAATTAACGCAAATTATTAATGTAGATTAGAAGTATTTTTCATTTATCTACTTGATCCTAAGAACTCAGTAGGAAGGTAATCCGCTACAGGAAGTGAGAGGGAGCCGTAAAATAGCTCAGGGTGATTATTTATTTCCTTTCTGGAATTTTATTTCCTGTTTGGCTATAGATTTGGCCTGATAAGCAGCTTCTTGGACTGTGAGACTAAAAGGTTGTGTGACCAAAAAATGTGTGCTCAATTTTGTGTAGACCTTTATAAAGAATAGTTGAAACAGAATAGGCTTGGATGGCATCATCTTCTTCAAATGTTGTGTCACTAGAGCAACAATGTTTTGTGTATCTATATGTATGCATAATCACTTATCTAGGTAAAGGAGGAGGACAGCCAGTGGAAAGATTGGACAAGATAGCACCTCTTAAACCCTGGTCACTGAGGTTAAAAAAGCTTTATAAAGGGATGAGGAACTTTACAGCTGCATTAGTGGTAACCTGGTCAAACGGGAGAGCAAATATTCAATTCTACAGCTCATTACAAAGGCAAAACCAAAGCGATTGATATCTCTTGATCTTTCCTTGTTTTGACTTTCTGTCTTCATTCAAAAGCAACTTGTGGTTGATTTCCCTTCCTTCCCATCCCCTCCCTCTCACAGAGGAAGATCAGTTTGGAATTGATCTTGTTGTGATGGTAGTGATGAAAACTCTTCTACTGGATGTAATGAGTGAACCTGTTTCTCCAGATGCTGGGTACATCTTGCTTTGGGGTGAGGATGTTATGCTGTTTGGTTGTACTTGCAAGAGTAAAGCCTTTGCTTTTGAACAAATTGACCCTCCTATTGAAAGAGTTGAAAAATCAAATAAAACTGTAGGAAACCTCAGCCTAGTTCATGAAATTTATTCTTCCAAGAAAACAGATTGGTGAGTGAAAGGTAAAGTGATGCAAGTCTACTGTGCAGTTTGCAGATTCACTGAAGAAATGTGTTTTCTTTATTGTTGCAGAGATGTGTTCCCTGCCTATGTTGCCTGCCTTTGTTCCCTTTTGTGACAGTCAAACCTTGGGCTTGTTAAATATGTCTTTACAGAAGTTGGCACATACCTTGTTTGCTGCAGTCTGCTGCTCTGTAGTTTCTTGATTCTAGTGGCATGAGCCAGATGGACAGAGCCCTAGAGCTAAGTGATGGATAGCACAATTAAGTGTTCTAGTATTGAAGGCTGGTGCTGATTGAGTCAAACTTTGGCCAATATTTCAATATTTCTTTGTCCAAGATACATCTGCTGTGCCAAAGTAGTTCTTGTTTTTCTTTCAGGTCATATTGCTTGGGTAGGAGGATGTTAAATTGCATAACAATAATATTTTCTTCTGCAAGATACAGAGCTCTCTCTACTACTTTGTGTCCTGACAGCCCTTGTCCTGGGTTCAGCTGTAATACGCAGCATTACAGGAATGTTTTGTAACCTTGTAGGGCTACCTGATTTTTTTCTGTCCAATCTGTATAGCCTTTTTTTCTGCTGTGTTTTGGAGTTGTGATGGTCAGTTGGGAGTGCCACGTGGGCCCCTGCTCTCTGCAAGCCTCATGTCAGTACAGTCCTGGCCAAGCACATTGCGGTTACCAGAATGTAGACGCTGCAATGTGGCTCTGCAGCTCTCATGAATTTGGAGTCTGAGGAGCCTGGTTTCACACTGACCAGAAAACCATGCTAGAGAGCTGTCTGCCATCCTGCAGCCTTTTTCCTTCCTACTTTCATGTGCCACTTATAGCAAGTGAATTGTGTCTCCTACCTCCACTTCTTCTCCCCTTCCTTGATATGCTGCTTAGCAGCTTTGGGGATGCAGAGCAAATCTCAGAGCAGCTGAGGTTTCTTCTCTGCTTCCTCTTTGCAACCTAGGTGCTTTCCAAGGCAATGTGTTCCCATGCAGAATGTTGGTTGGCAGCTTGTGCTGCCCTGCCTGCATGCTGTGCAGCCTCTGGCAGGATGGTGTCAATGTGTGGGAGAGGAGCCAGCAGTGGGAAAGGAGTAGATGTTATTGTGGATGATGTGTATGCTTAGTGGAGAGATGATAAAAAAATGAGAGAGTATATGTTATCCTTGGAGTAGCCTTGAGAAGAGCCACCTCAGGTGGGTATTCAGAGACCAGGGTCTCCTGTTTCACTGCCAGGGAAGTTTTTCATCATGGAACATCCCTGGATTCCCCTACATGGCTCATGGGTGCAATGTTGTGTGTTAGATCAGGGTGCTACAGGCTGAGTACCATGGAAAGCTGCTAACAGGCAGCCGCACTTGGCCAGGCTGGAGGGATGGAGCCTGTGAAACATTTTCAATACCATGGCAGCCCTTGGAATAAATCTTACAGTATAGGTGTTAGCTTAGACATTGAGTTGCCATCTAAGTGTCCAGAAAGGACTTTGTCTTCCATCCTGAGTGGCCATTGTGTGTCATGGGTTTGGAAGAAACTCCTGGTGGGCTGTAGCTGTGGAACCTCACCCCTTCACAGGCAATCCTGCCTGGATCTGGTCCCGCAGGTTGGTTGGCCTCTCAATGGTTTGGGAAAATGCTACAGGAATTACAGTATTTATTCAGTTTATGGGCCATGTGTGTACCATTTGTGCACCATTACAAGAAAATGTAGCAGGTAGCTTTTAGGGTAAACTCAGCTGTTACTTGTAAATGGCTGGTAGATGTGTAGAGAGACACAGGCCCATGCAGGTGCTGGGTCCCTCTTGAGTGGGCTGAGGATGTTCAGTTCTGCACATTGGAGCTGAGGGGGAGGAGGAGGGCCTAATGGCTAAAATACTAGTGTTTAAGAGACCTGGATTAATCTGCTGACTTCCCATGGGGGCTTGGGCAGAAGTTGTTAGTGCAGTTCAGATCACTAAGTTTTAGCAGCTAACTTCAGGCTGTCCATCCCATTGAAAGGTGAGCCCTTTTCTCATGGTCAGGCAGAAAAAGTTTCTCCATCACATGATAGCAGGAGTCCCTTCTGTAGGTGTCACGGTGTGAAGAGTGGGTATGACCATGGGCTCTGTAGGCTTCTGCTCCTCAGCTCTGTGGCAAGGTGACAGCCATCTTCTCGGAGGTGGTATCACACAAGCAGTGAGGATGGGTTGGATGGTGATGGATGCTGTACAGGTACCCCACGTACACAGGCCTGCTTAGTAAATGACAAGCAATTTGCAATGCTGAGAACCTTCTGTATCAAGAATGCTTCTGTCCTTCATGGACAAATACTTCCAGGTTCTGTGTGGTTCTTCCTGATGAAGGCTGTATTCCCAGATCGGATTCTCCAGTCCTCCTTCAGCAATCAGCATTTCTTGTTAGAGAGAGCTGCAGCTCTTGCCCTGTGAGAACTAACCTTAGGTTGGGCTACATTTGCAGTTGCCCATATTCTTTTTGAGACCCGGCCCATAGAGGAGATTGAGCTTGCTTACATTATAGACAATGTGTCCTGGTTAATTACAGTCATATTCAGGTTGTGCCTTGGGACTTCGTTTAATTAAAAATGGTGCTGGGAAGTTTAATAAATGTCTGGTGTGTTCTATCTGTCTGATCTGTCTGTCAAGTGCTAATGCTGTGGCTCTCTTCAGGTGCTCTCCCAAATCCAGTCAGAAAGGGCCGTTTGAGCTCTGTATCAGCTCCAGTGAAATGGGAGGGACAGATTGTTATTCTCTCTGCAGTCAGGCTAGGGTCTGGGAGTTTGTTTTCCATAGCTTGGGCTTGCATCTGGGCCTTGGGAAAAAGTTTGTGTGTGTAGTACTGTCAGAGGAAAACTTGCAGTACAGAATATAAGGCTTTTCCTATGTAGTGGAAAAAGCATGATCATGTGTGTGAAATGTGGACTTACAAGAACTTTGTGTGGGTGGTCTCGTTTTGATTCTTTCTGCCCCCATCCTTTTTCCTTCCCACTTATGTATGCTGAAGACTGGCATCTATTTACCTTGAGCTTTTCTAATAATCATAGATAACATACAACAAAAAACAGTAATTAAGTGCCTGCATATACAATCTTTCTGAACTGTATAAGCCACAAGATCTCCTAGACATGCTTTTTGTTAGTACTGGCTTGTGAGAGCCCTAGCGCTCCATGATGCCCATCTGTTAGCAGCATGTTCAAATGTGATTAATGTGAAAGTTGCAAGAATCGCAATAGCTTTTGCTAGTTTACAACAGAATCTGTCACTGTTAATATTTTGCAGTATTAAAAGCTTAATATAGTAAATCTAATGTTATGGAAAGCTGTAGCTTTGCTTTTGTTACTATCACCTTAGTGCATTATTAAACTAATATTTCCTTTTCCTCTGAATTTCATGAGCATGGTAGGGGTGGTGTAGCTATAATTTACCTGCAGAATATTACTTAAATGATCATATAAGTATAAAGTATGTCAAGAAAGAGATGCTCTAGCATAAAAGGGTTTGGTGAGCATTAAGTTTGATTGGAATTCCTGAGGGAATGTGGCCAGAGCAGGGTGTATTAGGAATCAACCCTTTTCCAAATGCTAGTAAAGGCTGATACGTGTGTCACAAGCAGTGTCTTGTCATGGTAGCTCTTTGCTGTGCTTGAGTAGACATTAGAAATAATCTTGGCTTACCCATTCATGGCAGTATACCTACCTTGTGAGTAGCACCAATTGTATTTAATCAGAACTGCTGTGTCTTTAGAAAAGATTGCAGGCAGGATAAACAGTATTGAGGCACAAGCGGGGACTGCTTGCTGAAGCAGCCTGACACTACAGGAAACAAACAGGGGAGGACCCTGAGAAGGAAAAATGCTCTCTTCATATAGCTGCTTGTGATGGGAAGGATCAAAGAAACCATAATGAGTCACTATCTTTCTTTAAAGAAAATTACAGAAGAATGATTCAATTAAATAGTAGTTTACTCAAGGTTTGCAGGTGGCTTGTGAAGTGTAATTAGATCCCCCTTACCTTTTAAACCCAGATCTATGGCTTTGTTCATTTCAGTGGAGGTGGAGAACCCCGTTCTTGGATTTACAGTAGGAGATTGGTAGAGCAGAAGGCTTGTTGTAAAACGCCACAGTTTATGGCATGATTACAAGGTGCTTTTGTTTCCAGCAGGGATAGCAATAGTACTTTGGTCCAGGCATTTCAAAACTGCTTTTAATCTGTGCTTGTAAGATCACTGGGCACTGTAGGACAAATTGAGACCTGCCTTTCACCGAAACACCCCCTTTCTATCATGCTCAGAGTCTTCACAGCAGCCAAGTAGCCTGTTCACATACACTCACTCCAAAGAGCCAAAACTATATCGGATAGGATAGCACAGTTAAAGGGGTAGTTGCAGAATATGTAGTTAGAGAAATCAGATTGGACTCTATGGGATTTTCTAGTTCTTTTGTTGTACCCCTTTAAAATCCAGTCTTTGGAGCATTTAAGAACTTGAGGTGCCATGATTAAAAGATTCAAGAACCACGTTTTTTCATTTATTCTCTAAGAGGATAGGCACCAATTCCACAGCTTGGAGACACTGGGAAGACTTGCAGAGAAGACAGACCCTACTTGTCTTTAGGAGGGTGCCTTAAAGGGTCTTTCTCCTTTTGTGGTAACATGCGCATTGTTGAAATGATGAAACTGTTCAGTTTTGAGAGCTACTGTGGCATGCCTGCACCCATGGGTCTCAGTGTTGCTCATGCCCTGTTGTACTGTGGACTAGATAGTGATGCACAGTATCCCTGCCCACCTCTCTCCCCCCTCAACAGGAGGGTCACGTACCAAAGGCTTCAAGTAGTGAGCTGAGTGAGTAGTGAGGAGCACGCAGCATGTTACCACATTAGGACCTTGCTTTGCTGTGCCCCCTCCTGTCAGCTTTTTTGCAGCCAGAGACAGTTAGCTCATACTCTGTGAGAAGTCCCAAGAGCTCTAGGATGGTTATTTCAAAGCTTCACGAAGTCGTGCATGGTAGCATAAAAATCCTGTTTACAGGATTTATGTATCAGCTCCACCCTGTACTCATAGTGCAGGGGTATCTCTGAAAAAGGGTGTTTTTCCATGATTTGGGAGTCTTGGAGATGGTGGAGTAAGGGAAGGGAGGATTCAGCTGCACTTTGCATACCTTGCTGTTGACTTTTCAGGTTGCTTTTTGCAGTTAAAATGTGTAGGAAAGGATTCAGTAAGCAATTCTCTGTGTGTTTGTCTTCAGTGAGCTCCCGCTCAGGCAAGGCAAGCATGATTCAGCTACTAGTTAGAGCTGATGTACTGAAATTGGCAAACGCTGAACACTTCTGCTACTGGATCTGCACCAGTTGCTTGATGTGCACCGATGAATGGATGAACATTCACCAATGCTGTTGCACAAACAAATAAGTTAATAAAAAGCAGCTGATTGTGTCACTGCACATTGTATGAACTCCAAAGCAGCCCTGAGATTATTTAAAAACAGATGTTCTTATCTCGAAACTCTGAGAAACAGAGTGGTAAGGATTTTGGGGGACACCCCCCTCCCCCCCCCCGGATAAACACAAACCAAACTCTGTACCCTGTCCTTATATGATTTCATGATAAGGACTTTTATAAGAGTTTTTCTCTTGAAGCCTTATCCTGGGTCTGAATTTGACAGCAAACTCAGCTTTGGATTGTCTCACTGATAATTGGGGCTGCGCTGGCTTTCTGCAGTGAACGAATTAACTCGCGGGGAAAAGTTTGGGTATTTTTTAAGGGGACACACTGGAAAGAAAGCACTCTATGAAAACTGGAATTACACAAACCAGCTGTCTGGCCTCGTATAAAATTATACCGGGCTTTTGTTCGTCCATGTAAGTGGTATTTAACCCTTGCTATCATTACCACATGCTACTGAGACAGATGAACTCCCTCAGCTGATGGCTGAGCGGGGCCTGGGAACAAAGCACGGACTGATGAGATTGTGAAAGGAGCTGTCAGCAAGGCCAACCGTTAGTTCATTATTCAGCCCGACAAAGCTTCATGCCCTCATGAATCACTTCTGGGTTGTTTTTTTTTTGTCTTTCTCTCTCGGAGGGAGCTCACTATAAGTAGCCAGCATGTGAAGCAGTCGCAGCAAGCTACCTTGTTTCCAGTTATGTTTCTTTGCCCTCTGGGGGCAAAAGCAATCCCATTGCTAATGCCCTGAGTTGTGCTGAGGGTGCCTCTTCTGCCCCCTGCTCTCCCAGCGCTGATGTGTTGCAGGATTGAATCCTCTGCCCACTGGAGAACCTGTTTTTTCCTTCAGCTGCGGAAACGAGCCCAGATCACTGGCCCTGTGTTGATCTAGACTCCTACTAAAGGGCTCCTCCAGCTTGAGAAGGACTCCACACTTGTGTCCTGTGGATGGAGACCTACATTAGCTTCCCCATTTTGTCAGCTGTTAAGAAAACCTGAGGAGGAGGGTGTGTACGCACCTTCTCCTGTAGCTGTGAAAATGCCTGAGGGTGGCAACTGATTTGGAATGCTGCATTCAGCCTTGCTGCTACTGGAGAGGAAATGAGTTGCCTTTGTGGGGGTGTTCCAGGGCCATGGAAACAACTATATTGCAATGTTGGTGTTCCTTCTGTAACACCTGTGGGAGCATCCCAGGTCTGGGCTTCCGCAGGCTGAGTAGGATAGGGAGAGGGCTCAGGGGGGATAAAGAATATTCTTTCTACCATGAGCCCCATGGCAGCCCTCAATATACTCAGGAAGACAGTTTTGATCAGAGAAGTCGTGGCTGGTACTGGCTGATTGAGGCAAAGCGTAGGAAGTACTGTAGTAAAAAGTAGTAACAGCTGCCCACACATGAAGCTTTATCCTAGAAAAAGAAGGCTTGGCTTTGACAGGTCCCTTGAAGCATCAGTTTCTTACATGTTGATTTTTGTCACTCTGTATGTCGTCATTGCGCATGCTACTACTAATTGAGCAGCGTGTATGTGCTGAGGTTTTTTTTTCTTTCTTTTTTTTTTTTTTTTAAGTTCTTTGTAAATTCTTGGCCTCAGTGATGAAACATGACCAGCGGTTCTGCAGGGTACCTGTGCATTGCCTGGGAACTCACTGGAATTGGTTTCATTTCTTTGAATACCCAATTTTTCTTGCATTACAAAGATGGATGTTTAAAGAATCCCAGAGTTCTTCCTCTGTGCTGTTCGTTACTTTGTGTACCTCTTTCATGTGCCCTTATATATCTGTATTAAATATATCAAACCTCTTCAGTCCCTTTCCATTGTAGATCTTTTCAGGCCACTAATTATTTTTATAAGCTGTTTCTGAAACTCTTATTTCTCTGTATCATTCACCACTCGAAGGAGGCTGCAGACAGCAGTGTCCTTGTGTGTTCTGGAAGCTCCTTTCTCTTCAGTTTCTCGTTCTGTCCTCCCCTTCTCTCCGGACTCAGTGCTGCAGCCTTTCCTCATTGTGCCATTGAATCCTGATGACTTCAGCCATTGTAAGTGTGAAGACTACAGAATCCTTCATTTATATGTATTAATCTGATAAGTGACTAAAGCTACAGGCCTGAGCGTCTTGGTTAGCTGCCATATTCATTTACTAATCATTAAGACAGTTGAAAGACTTTTTTCTTTATTAAAAAACAAGGTACAGTCTTTAAACAGCACTGTTTTGCAAGAAGAGAAAGCTGTGTTTGTTTTGAAAGGAAGATTTATTGGGATGATATAATCCAGCTCGTGCTATCTCCTCACCTGTTTTTCCTCAGGGAGACCAGAGACCATCAATCTTTATTAACATTTCTAAATCAAAAGATAAAAATAATAGACAAATTCCAAAATGGAATGAAAATACTAACACGAGCTGAGGGAGAAATCTCTTCCTTTTAATACCTGCTGAAATTGCATTCAAAGAGGAGCTAGTTCACTATAGATGTGTGGGATCCGAAAGCAGTTTTGTGGCTTCAGTCCTTTGTAATAGGAGATTGGACAGAAAGAGCAGTGGTGCACGGGTCCCATCTGGAGGGATTTATCATCTGAGCTCCTTATGCTGGACTTGCTTTTTATATTTCCATCTAGTAGTTCCCACTCTTTTTTCAGTTACGTGCCTCATG
Source organism: Psilopsiagon aurifrons (assembly GCA_025447955.1). Lineage (NCBI taxonomy): Eukaryota > Metazoa > Chordata > Aves > Psittaciformes > Psittacidae > Psilopsiagon > Psilopsiagon aurifrons. The sequence goes on along the minus strand of JAOEHY010019441.1, from coordinate 6,428 downwards.
TGAAAGACCTCTGAGTGTGTTCTGGGCTTTGGCTGTGTCCAATTTCTCACCTCCTTTTACCATCTCCTAGCTGCCACTAGGACAGCTGATGCTTTCCTCATCCTTCAGGCTTTCCCTCCCTCTGGCTTTGGCGGTGCTGGTTCCATCGCAGTTCGTATGTTGTTGATTCTGAGTCTCGAGATGCATGTTTGTGCTACAGTCCCCAGACTAGTACAGTTTTGGCAGAGCTTAACTTTTTAGGATGCCATGCCTGCATCTGACCTATGGGGTTAAACCACAACAACCCCCCACCACTGCTGGGGGGAACACTGAGTTCACAAGAGTAAGGCATGTCACACAGGAAAAGATGGATATTTAGTTGGTTAGTAACTTTCATTTTCTTACAGAAAATGGGCTGATGGAAAAGCTGCCCAGTGTGCTTTGATGGGGATGAGAATTTGAAATTCATACAAAGAAAAATGAGACTTGCTTAAGTGCTTGGAGGATGAAGGTTTCAAGAAGTTATGCTCCCAGCTAACATTTGCTGAAAAAGCAGCAGTTTGGCCTGTAGTATTGGAGTTTGCTCTTTTTTCAGGAGACCACTTTAGAAGAAATCATGCACAGATGTTTAATAGCTCTTCTGTGGCTAGCTGAAATCTCTCTCCCCTCTGAACATAGTCTGTGACACCTGTTGTGTGCATGCAGAAAAATAATTTCTGCATAAATGGGGAAGAAACTTGAAGAAAAAGTTTCTTGGTCATCAAGAAACTATGTGATCTACATGGTCACCAGTGGACCATGCACTGGTGCCTCTTTCAGACAGGAAAGTGGCAAATCAGGCTGAAAAAAAAGGTTGTTCTCAAAATTTGCTTTCCCTTTACTTTCTCCACTCTCACAAAATACAGCCTTGTGACCCCAGCAAAGCAAAGAGCTGGGGAGCTGCGGGAGCATGCAGCTTATCAGACTGTGGTCTTTAACACATTTTGAGTGTGGCGAACTTAGCTGTAATTTCTAACATCCATATTTATGTACATGCATGTTAAGTATCTATCCATCCATATATTTAAATTATAATATCTTCAGTTATTAGATTTATTCAGACATTTCAATTTCTCTTTCATGTTTCTTTGCAGCCAGTGTGTTTTATTGCATATAGAAAGAAAGGGCAGAACCCAGGCTTTTTCTTATTTGCAGATAAAGGGTACTACTGTGATCCAGTGATTGATTTTCTTGCTTGAATCACTAACTATGGATTAGTCCACAGCTTCCCAGTACTACACTGGGTCAGAATTGAAACTCTGGCCTGAGATAGAGAATCAGAAGAGCAGGGAAGCACATTTTCTGGTTTGTTTTCCCTTTTTGATCTAATACAGTATATTGTATATGGAAAGAAAGAGCAAATCCTAGGCTTGTGTTGGAACTGCCTTGTGCTGGAACTTGTTTTGGAGCTAAACAGAGTGAGGTTTGTAATTTCCAGTGTACAGCATCAGTTTCTTTTGCAAATAGGCTTTGATTAACAAGATATAGTTGCTGTTGACATTTGGTCCCTGAAAACAGACACTTTTTTTAAAAATGTCAAAAAAGTAGAAAAGTCTAATTGTACTTTTTTAAAATACAGAAGCTAAAATACATATGTATATAAAGCACATTAAACAGTGCTTAGGATGCCTGGAAGAGCCAACCTGTGTGAAACAGTGACAGCACACCCTGAATTTGTGCTGTAACATAAATTGTGCTGTAACCCTGAATTTTGTGTAACAGAACTGTTCACAGAGCGGAACTGCCATACATAAATAAAGCTGATAGGATGGGTCGTATCTTTCCTATGGAAGCAATTATTGCTAGCTGTTTTGAGAGTAACTGCCTCCAAAGTAGTCAAGGAGGTAATTTCTTCCCATGTTGACTCTTCCAAACACCATTTTGTGTTCATGATCCAACAGAAGATATTGTTTGTGAGCAAATGAAAACCACATGTAGTGGTATGGTTTAGGCTTGATGTGTTCTCTTTGCCATGTCTTTCTGGCAAAAGCCTTAACCCTAATTACTGGTTTCTCTGTGAAAGTGTATGAGAAATCAGCTGGTTTCAGCAATAGAAATTTTGTGTCGGAGATATTCACTAGTACTGAATTCTGGCCCAACACCAGGTTGCTTTTCTTCTCTGGAGAGCTGCAAAATATTCCTGTTCTTGTGTGTGTGCATTTGTCACAGTATAATGGTTGGGTGAAGATGCGCAGTGAATCTGGCTTTGCTGCTGTGGATTCTCTTGCCTGTGCAAAGCCGTGGTGAAACTGGAGGAATTTCTACTGACAGTATGAGAGGTCCTAAGATGAGGAATGGGGCAAAGCACAGCAATTTGGATTAGTCTGTTCTTCTCTCTGCTTTTTGCTCTGGAGTGGCGTGACCTGCAATACGCATGGACCAGTGTGAACACTCTCAGTGGATATATAAAATGTCTCAGATGAAAGAAACAACTTTAAGTGTTCAAAGGCGAATAAGAGAAGGAGATTGGAGTAGACACAGAAGTCTTGGAGAGGACAGGTGCCTTGTTTGAAACAGGAATTGTATATTTTACAGAGGCAGCCTTGTCTGATCTTTTCTTTCAGTAAAGTCTTAACACAGTGTTGGTCTTTATATGGTGCTGCTTAAAGTTTAATTAGGTTCCCATGTATGTCCCCAGCTCTGAAGGGAAAGGGGAGGGGTATTAAAAAATCCAAAGGAAATGAATAGAAATTGGGCTAATCTGAGGAGGGAATAAAATCTGCCTTACCCTCTTTGTCTCTCTGGAGTACAATGGCTGGTGAGAGGAAATTTACTTCTCATGATTGAGTGACCTGATTTTGTCTCCCACTTGCACAACACAGTCTCTTGTAAGGAAACGTCTAGTCTTAAATTCATACATAATTGCACAGCAGGGAGACTGAGTTTAAAAATGCAGATTTCTGGGTATTAAGCAGCAGAAATCTGTTTTGAACCCTTGAACTTTTTTTGTTGTTTGAATGGCCGCCGGTAGAACCCCTCTGCAGAGAGCCACTGAGACACAGTAGCTTCTTTTATGTTGAAAAAGTATCTTCCTCCACCCCTCCTCTTCTCCCCTCCCTTCTGACATGAATGTATACTGTTTCCTTATAACAAAGGACACTAATTTTGGAACTTGCTTTTGTATGTCTAGGCTATACGGTAACAGTAAATGAGGGTGTATTCTGCTAATCAGTGGCACTGTGCTTGGGAACAGTGTTACCTTTATTTTCAGGAGAAACTGGGATGCTTGCTTCATTTTACTTCTTTTCTTAGTTAGTAAGCCAAGCCTCCTCTCAGTTGTATCAAAGGAGCTAAGGTTTACATCTTTACACTCAGACATTCAAAATCCTGGGCTCTTGCTACAATTTCAGCAATGGAAGAAAACAGCGTATACACACCCTCCTGTTGCTGTCCTCTATATTAATTACATTAAGTGATATAAGTGTGAATTTATACTGTGACTATGGTTTTACAAAGCCTGGGTTTGCATTTTATCATCTTTGCCAAATTCTTAATATAAAGGGCAACGTTTGACAAACATGCTGCGAGGAACCCACATGAATATCGGTGGGAAAACTAAAGCAGTGCAGGATGCTTTATTTCATATAAATGGCTTCATTTTTTCAATTTTGCATTTTTCATATTAAACCACAACAAAGCAACTGAGCTCCAACAAATAACCTTCACTGGAAGTGTGCGGAAAACCAAAATTTTGTGGAATGAATGATCTGGAGATAAAAATGCTTGAGTGCTTGTAGGCTTGGGGAGACTTGGCTTAGCATATACCTGTGCTGCAGAATTGCCCTTCTTTCATCCTGTTTAAGCTACCACAAAATAAAGAAAAATATTCACCCTGGGAGGATAAACTTTTTCACAGCTGTGTTCTTGTCCCCATGTTGATTCAGAACTGGGTAACGCGGGGTTCTAGTCCTGCTGGGGATTTCCTTAAGTGTGACCTGCCTTTTGGAACATTTTGGGAGATGCTGCAGCAGGACTCTGTCCTGACTTTGCATAGAGGCAAAGTGACATTAGTGATGTTAGTGTTGCAACTACTCAGCTTGAGTTTGCTTGCCTAGAGCCTGAATGGCCAGAATTCCATTACGAGGCCCCATGTCCCATGGCAGAATAGCCACCAACTGGCAGTCAGTCACCAGCATCTGTGGATTTCTGTTTTTGATGGCACAAGACACATGTGAGGACCTTTCAGAAAGAGGTGTTTGCCAACTTGTCCTCAGTGGGTAACTTTGCTTCAGAGGTTGTTAGGCTGCTTGTGGCAGTGGGAGAGAAATGAGCATGTCTCCAAATTTTCATAACTGATGAAGGTTGATGGGCAGGCTTGGAATATGATAACAAGCATGGGGACTTGAGCTGAGCTTCTGTGGCATTTGGAAAATGCAGCAGCCTTTTAGCACAGTATTTGTTTGGCATGGGTTGCCTTTTTTTCTGGAAGCTGGGCCCCTTTGGATAGCATTTCTTCTTAAAGACTAACATGGTTATGGTTTTATATACCAAGGGTAACGGTTTAAAACTTAAACAGGGGAAGTTTAGATTGGATATAAGGAGGAAGTTCTTTGCTGTGAGGGTGGTGAGGCACTGGAATGGGTTGCCCAAGGAAGCTGTGAATGCTACATCCCTGGTGGTGTTCAAGGCCAGGTTAGACAGAGCCTTGGGTGGCATGGTTTAGTGCGAGGTGTCCCTGACCCTGGCAGGCGGGTTGGAACTGGGTGATCTTAAGGTTGTTTCCAACCCTAACTATTCTATGATTCTATGTTTCAGTAGCAACCTGTGACCAGTCATAGGTACTAGAAGCGGCTGGGTCTGGTGGAAGGGGTTTGTGGTGGTGCAGCTGAGGTCAAGCCACCTAAGAGGAAATTTCTAATGCTAAATGTCCCATATGCCAAGGGCTGGGGCACCTCTCACAACAAGTGATGTAGGCTTTTGGGTGTGTCTCCTTTTCCATGACATCACCCATGGCTTTTCCACTTTCTGGGAAAGAGGGTGCTTGAGAATTCTGCTGTTGTTGGGCAGGCGCAGCAAACCAGAATGACCACTCCACAAGCTGGGGCACATTCCCGAAGATCTCTGTGCCTGTAGTCTGACCTCCCTCTGGGTTTTTTTTGTGTTTGTTTTCTATTGCAAGCAGAGAAACTTTTTTGTGCTCAAAACACTGAAGGGTTAAGAGAGATTGTTTTGCAGTAAAAGAGAAGCATGTAATCCCACTTGCCTCCTCTGCATTGAAATGACAGTTCAATTGTTTTTTGACCCTTTGTCACTGCATGATGTGGGGGGAAAAGTGGCCAGCCTAGGAATAGGTTATGGACTCAGGAAAATGAGAATGAGCAAAATGTGGAAGCTGAGGGTATTCTGTAAGGCCTCGTTATGTTTAAGTGAAAGCTACATATGAGAGAAATACACTGTGTCATGCACACTGTGCAAAGTGTGCAAATGAAGCCAAAGCATTTTGTCCTCATCTTATTTGTTACAATGTTGTTGTCCCTGAACCCAATTAACAGCTATTTTGTTAATCTTTTTAGTTTTGTACTAGCCTAGGTTGGTCTGCTGGAGAGATGCTGTTGGTAGGTGTTTGGGAAAGCATTGATGGGGACTTTGTAAAATGATAGACGGACTGTTGGCCTTGGCACATGGCTTGCTGTCGGTGTGGACAATGTTGCCAGCTTCTGTGATTTTATTGACCATCTTAGGCTGCCAAAAACTAGAGTCACATGTTCATCTGAGGATCGGCTCTTCCTGTTTAAAAAGAAGTTACTAGCTGGTCTGTTTGTAAACACTAGTATTTTGAACTCCAGGGGTTCACAGCCCTGAAGATAAATTGAAAACAGTAAACTACCATTTAAAAAACAACACTCACAGCCTTGGTACTTCTGTCTAATTGGTATGTATGCAGACTGTGTTTTAGGAGCCAGGGGCATTTAACTGCTGATCTTTGAATACTTGGTCTTGGCAATAATGGACAGAGATTAGCATACAGTCTCCCTTTTAAGGTGAATTTATTTGGAGCTGATCTCAGCATTTTAAAATAGATCCAAAACATAAATAAATGGTGGGTTGTCTGTCTAGAGGACTTCCTGATAGGCATATGCTCTGTTTTTGTCAGTGCAGTGAAGAGGCAGTTTCCATCCTATTCAAAGGATTTTTTGCTGCTGCATTCACGGTATACTTCCATTGTTATTTTTTTCCTCTGTTTTTATAGACATCTTGGTAGGGTTTGCTGTTTAATCTGGAAGTGGTAGTGATACCTGGCAGTGATAGTACCATCTATTTTTGCAACAGAAGTGAAAAGTTATAAAAGAATAACAGTTAAAATTAGTTGAGATATTTTTCTTTCAAAATTGACTTACATGCATGACAGTGCTTAGACATTGTAATTTCTAAATTGAAAAAATCTGCAAAAATGCTAAGGAGTCATCTCC
>JAOEHY010019440.1:0-41921 GCA_025447955.1 Psilopsiagon aurifrons | reverse complement strand
TCCTTCCTTCCTTCCTTCCTTCTTTCCTTCCTTCCTACCTTCCTTCTTCTTTCCTTCCTTCCTTCCTTCCTTCCTTCTTTCCTTCCTTCCTTCCTTCCTTCCTTCCTTCCTTCCTTCCTGCCTCCCTCCCACATTACGTATTACATATATCAGTCACATTATGCTGGACTAGTGAGAGTCACTTAAAGTGACCTCAAATCAAATTTTATCCTTATGGAATTAGTATCCATAATTGCATAATTTGGGCTAAATTATGTTCTCATTTACACCCGTACTGTAAGTCAGTGTGATTGTGGGAGTAATAACTGAGAAACATGAGCCAAATTTTTCTTTCAGTCGTATCAGTGTAAATCTGCAACGACTTATTTAAATTTAATGACCAATTATGATCTACCTCTTCATATATACTAAAATAATTAAGTTATTAATCTTTAACCAATAACTGTATTTCAATTAAAGTTGGGAATGTTTTGGGAAAAAAGCATATTAGGTAAATAAAATATTTTTGACAAAATTGGGGAACATAATAAACACCCCTGTAAATCTGTGATGATTAAAGAAAAGCAGGAAAAGGAAAGCCTGATTTCATTGTAGCCATTTAATACATCTATATCATTTGTATATTTTTCAAAGCTGTCCTGTTGTCATTTCTTCCCATCTCCTGACCATGTTTTATGACATGTATTCTAACAGAGAGTATAAACCAATTCTGGGATCTGTGCTATTGCTGAAGTAGTTAATAATAGTATGGTTACCAAATAACTCTGCTGCTCTCTTTTGATTGTCAGGAGTTAAAGTAGCACTGCCAAACTGTTTCACTTCTTTCTCATAGGTAAGAACATTTAAAATTAAGTTTTTTTTTCAAATATATTTTGATTTTTGGTTTATTTAGAAGTAAATTTAGCTGCCCAGTTGTTAAACTTGCACATTTCCTTTAAAATACCGTGTTTTCTCTGCAGGGAAATTAATTTTTTTTCACACAGTCTTTCTAGTGAAGAGATAATGTCCAGAATAATAACTGCATATCAACCAGCTTTTGTGAAGGTTCTGACTATGGTGACAGACAGCAAGAACTTTTGTTTGCTTTTATTTGAGCATGTGGGTGGAATAGCTGTTCCTGTCCTTGGCTCAGCCGTGTCCTTCACAGATATTTGAATGAGTTAATTATAGATTGTTACCTAATGACATAACTATGCTTTCTGAATCCCACAGAATGACAATCTCTGACCAAAATACTTCTTAATCCTGTATTTCCTCATCAGCAAGAAAACCATTCTCTATGTGTATGCATATACAGAAATCTTTTCTGTAATATTTTCTTTAAGTCTGAGGGTGTTGCCACATGCATTTCTACTTCAGATTCCATTATTTAATATCTGTCTTAAAAACCAATTGATACTCCCATGCTGTTTTACTAATGAAGAAACTTGCAGCATCATGTTCCTGTTCACTTTTATAAAAGTCAGAGTCCAGGAGAAGGAAGAAGCGCCTGCTAGACACTGGTCATATTAATAGTTACCTCATAACTACAGTTGATGAAAGAAATAGATGATTCCGATGTTATATGAAGATTCAATTCATCAAGTAATTATGTTTCAACCTGCTTTCCAAGTGCTTAGACTTGGTCATAGTTTGGATAAGCATTTCCACCCCATTCTCTCCTCTTGCATAGAGTATGTGATCCCATCACTTACATATCTGAGCTGAATTCTGTGCCTCCCTCTTTCCTCGACACAGATTCCCTGTCTGTAGTAGAAGCTGCTGCTGTTTCTGCTTCAGACAACTGCTGGTTGCACTTTTCAAAGATACGAAGTCTTCACTGTGCTGAAAGCAAAATACTAATAACTCCTGGTCTTGTGTAAGTTAGATTAGTCTTTTTCACAAAGTCACTGGCTGCTGAAATGGAGGTGGACCACTAGGCATCAGGGTTGTTTTGAAGCTGTTTCTAAAGCAGGCCAGGGTTCGTCCATTTTCTAGATACGTTATCCCTGCCCCTGTATATGTAGCTAGATCTAGGAATATTTGCAGTTCCTATCCAGCTTAAGTCCTACTCACTTTTTGCAAGTCTTAAATGTACAGATTTTGGCTTGTCTTCTCAGAAAAGCTGCAATTTATCATTGCAATAGACATGAGGCGTTCCCTTCTTTAGCATAAGATCAGATATATTTCAAGCTCTTCCATTTAACTCACCAAAAATACTCAGAAGTATTTACCTCTGAAATTAGCTTAACAAGTATGTTCAAAAATAGGCATTCCTAACTGACTGATCAGAATCATAGTTAGAAGCCATCGCAGAGTCTACGCCAGTTTTCAAAATGATGGTTTGTCTTTCACTGTATCAGCTTTGGTTTTACAAGTGCAATCTAGCATCTGGTTATTTTTCTGGAAGAAAACAGGCACATGTGGTGCTGTAGGGCAGAAGCTTTCCAGGAGCATTCCAGAGTCGTACTTGAATCACCTTCTTTTTTTTTTTTTTCTACCCCATGTTTTTTTTCAAAGAAAGAAAAAAATAATTGAAAAAAATTAGAAAAAATAAAGTAAAATTGTGTTTTTCTTTTACTTCCATCTAGACGTTTATGGCACTATGTACTTTTGAACTGGGAAATGTCTATACTTTCTTGAGATGGTAGCAGAATATAGTAGACAATTATTTGTTTAAATGCAGTTTTCAAATATTAAAACCATCTTTGCCATTGCTGGGTTTTACCCAGATGTATACATTAGCCTTTCAGTCAAAGGGTCTGTGAACTTGTTATGAGCCCAGTGGAGTTCCAGGTTGTTCCAGTTACAGACAAAAGCCCTAGGCAAGTGTGGTGTGTTAGTCTTTGTTCTGATATAGTGATCCTTGATGAAAGCAAATCTTATAGAAGACCATGGTGTAAATTCAGAAGCTGTAGCAATTAAGCAGATTAAATTTATCCAGTGAACTTTAATAATTATTTCTGAATTCCTTTTCTCTATCTTAAGATTGTGTTTCAGTGTCCTAGAGAAAGGCTAATATTATTGATGTGATAATAATGTAAACACTGGTTGCAAAGAATTGCATTTGTGGGTTTTCTTGGCTTGGAAAGTCCCAGTCAAGGAGGATATTTTCTTAAATATTTTTTAAAGTAATTCAGTTTTTATCAAGAAATCTATGTGGTAACTAAGGAATTTTAACATTTTAGGATGTTTTCATTTGTGTAAATACCTAAGTCATAAAATAGGTTTCAGTCCAGTTCTGTCTACTCCATAACTGCAGGGTTTATTTCAAAAATCATTCACAAAATGCTACATAGTAAAAATAGATGAAGACATTTTTCTGGTCTATGACTATAAATATTATCATATAATATAGTATATATTACAATATATTGTAATGTATTTTCATATATTACAATAGTACTTTTGTATAGATACTTTTCAGTTCAAAAGAATGTTTTGCCGGGATGGAAATAAAATATTTGGGTTCACTTTGGTTATTTTTAATTTTGAAAGGATGCAAAAATGCAGTTTCAAAACCTTACAAATATGTTGAGCTTTTTTTTTTTTTTTTTTTATTTTCATTGTGTACATACTGATGTATCTTTATAATATTATATAGTGGGGTGCATGTGTACGTTTCCTACCACCATACATCTACAAACACATAAAGACATGCATGTATCACGCACAAAAATAGTTGCATTATGTTAACTAAAAGAACTGTAATACATTCTGAATCCTAGGACTGTATGTACAATACAAGATTACAAGATCCATTTATGAGTTTCTAAATTTCACTGAACTTTCTCCACAAAGCAATATGTTTGTTCAAACATGTGTTTGTGTGCTTGTTAGAACAGTTTTACAGCATGAGTTGGTCTTTAGTAAGAGAAAGGAATAGTTAACAATTATGACTATAAGCTTGGTGAGGTCAGAGATGGAAGCCTGTCATACAGTGTAGCTTCCCAAAATGCCTTGTGCATTTGCATTTTAAGTCTGAAGAAATATGCTTTGCCAGCCTTGATCTTTAAGGGCATGTTTTTGACACACACATGCGGTATTGTCTCTTTGCAGTTTTTGGTATGACCTTCTTCTTAGTATCTTGTTCCTCTGATGTGTGATGTCTGCGTAAAGTCTGTTTGGGTATTAAGGATGCTACCTAATGTTTATTGAAAGGGAGGAGAGGGCAAAAGTTCTCATTATATGAATTTTAAAGAGTTGTGAAGAAAGGGTTAAAATGTTTCAAACTAGCCATGCATTTCACTAGAGTGATTAGGTGTAACTCCCAATTAAAGATCAATAAGGCCTTTAAAGTGATTTATAAAAATGGATTAGCAAGAAATGTCCATTTAGAAACTATTGTGAGTAAAATCACTATACTCTCTGTCATATTGATTGGGCCTTTATGTCTAAACACGCATTAACTGGGGCAGACAATAAAAATTAATCCTCTTCTTTTGTAAAATGGAAGGTCATTTTCCCAGCTGTCCCTGGGGGGAATGATGTCATTAAACACGCTACTAAGACATTTTATTAAATCTGACTAGGCTGTTTGCATAAAAGTAAATTAGAGCAGTCAATATTGGAAAGAAAGGGATTTTAAGAAGCAATAACTAGAGGTATTTATTGTAAGTGTATTATACAACAGATGCATAATTAAATTCAAAACAAGCCCATTAAAATAATGTTAAGGGCCTGGGTTAAAATGACAAAAGGCAAGATTTTCAGAGCCCTAAGCATGCCCTATTGTACCTAAGCATTTCAGGGGTTTCTAAGCAGTAGGGGATTTCACATACCATATGTGCTGATATTTTCTGCTCCCTCCCCTCCAGGATAATTTATAAATAAAACCACTGAGCAAAGGGGTGAAACTGTAACTAGTACCAGCCTGACCAAGATGGTGCCCTCAATAAAACACCTGCAGTTTAGGTTCCAGCACACATCTCTTTACATTCATGTTCTCTTGGGTAAGAAGCATCCTGCAACACCAAAAAAAGAAGAAACACAAAAAAATAAGAGGAGGAGTCTTTTAAGATTATGTTCTGTTGAAAGTGTGTGGCTTTCAAGCTGCTGCTGCCCAGAGGAGCCATTTGCCCAGTCCTTGCCAACAGCAGAGGTTGTAGAGCTTTTGCCTAAGCATAGCATCTCCACCAATGACACCCTGTGCAGCCATTCGTGTCTGAATGCACCCTAGGGCCACTCCTGAACCAGGTATTGTATAAGAAACAATTTTTTTGAAGATTAAAGTCAGAATTTCAAGTTGCCTTCTTCTGTGTCCTTATTCGGTGCAGATCTCACTGCCAGACCTCTGAGTAGGTGATCTCCTTTCCATTCCTTCTGCTCTGAAGCTTGTGATTGACCTGCTCCCTTCTAGGAAAAATTCAGCAGTAGTTAAATTGTTGAGGCCACTGCATATTGTACTGATCACTTATGACTGCACTGTCTCCACAATCTCTAGTCAGCTATACACAACAATTTTCTGTGTCTTTCTCTAAGTGAGATAGTAGCTGATATGTTGTATAGGACATCTTTTTGTTAGAACTTCAGCAAGTGGGGGTCTTGATTATTGCCAGGCGACTGGGCTCCCATTTTAATTCTGATAGCATATACCCTGAGGCTGCTTTTATTATTTCAGAATGCTCTTAGTAAACCAACACTGAATGGTTCCTGTGTTTTGCAAAGATATGATGTATAAGATAAAGATAAAAGATTTTTTTTAACCCAGAAATCCTAATTTAAACCAGGTCAGGATATGAATCTCAAGTTTGAATAATTCACAGAATCATAATTCATGGAATCATAGAATCATAAAATCATAGAATGGTTTGGGTTGGAAAGGGCCTTAAGATCATCTAATTCCACCCTCCCTGCCATAGGACAGGGACACCTCACACTAAATATGTCATGCAAGACTCTGTCCAGCCTGGCCTTGAACACTGCCAGGGATGAAGCATTCACAACTTCCTTGGGCAACCCATTCCAGTGCCTCACCATCCTCGCAGGAAAGAACTTCTTCCTTATATCTAATCAGAGTTTGACAGACAAAAGACAATCTTGTGATTGTGAAACTCAGACTTGAGGTCTGGGTTTCATGCTTGGTTGAGTTGTAAAGTTCCCATGCCAGGCAGTAATAATTTTGGGTCAGATCCTGAGGTCGCTTGTGATGGCAGCTGTATAAGTGCTTTAGAAAAAAAATCAGTAGAGGGGGCTTTATCTGTAACCAGCTGAGAGGGGCAAGGAGAGAGGATGGATTCCATGGGCATGGAAAACTGCGAATCATCATGGGACTTGGAAACATGGATGTAGAATTGGCTGAAAAATGTAGTAATAGTGCCTCTGCCTCATGCCTACTTAAATATGAGGTTTTCCATTTCTTCATTTTGACCAAAGAGTAAAAATCTGAATAATTTCAGATTCTGGCAGATGGTTGGCAGAGAAAAAAATGACCAGCCAATGCCAATTTGATCATCAGAATGACCGATGACAATTTGATCATTTGAAGCCTGCTTCCTGATCTCCTTGCAATAAAATGATTATAACAATCTTCAGATGCTATTGATTAAACAGAAAAAAAAGAAAAAAAAGAATAACTCGATAATATCTACAAGTTTCCTAAACTGTTTATTGAGGGTTTTGAACATATAAAGACTTTCTCATGGTATTTACTTCTGTTTCATGGCCTAAACCTCTGAAATTCATAGTTGACAAATTCATTAAACAATATGGCAATAAAACTTTGACATGGAAAGGAATACAAGGTTTCATAAAATATTTGTTAGGTAAATAAGTTCACGCCATGTACCTCTTTCAAGGGAAATGTTTAAGCAAGTCTCCTACATGGTATACAGTAAGCAATATGTACAGAATCAGCTCTGCAGAGAATACAGATAGTGACTGTCCAATTTGAACTCGTTAATCCAACCTAAATCAGTTTGTTGTTTTTTTTTTTTTTTTTCCCTTCTACCAAAGCTTCAATATGCATCTGATCTCAGGATATTGGATTTTTCTTTGAGGAAAGAAATAAATGACTTATCTAGGGAATAAACCCAGTCTCCTCTCACTGCTCACCATATATATTGTGCTAAAATAAGGTTCACTGATTCTAATGTAAATCTGTAAAGCCGAACCATGATAATATCAGTTTCTGCATTTTATGTGGTAGGTAAGTAGGCTGCATCTTAGAAAAAAAGTAGTGAGTGAGAGAGAGATTAGTAATTGTACCTAAGGAGAAAAAGAACAGGCTCTAATACCTTTAAGGTCTGAAACTCCTTGACAGACTAGGAAAAACTGCTCAAACACATTTGTTTTGGTTTAAAATTGAGATGCATCTAGCAATATGACTGATTTCCCCCATCTCCCTTTTCACACACACATTTTGTGACATCATGATTTCGTCTATATGGGCAATTTTTACCAGTACAAACCAGCCTGCATTACTATTAAAAAATATAGATCATCCTTTATAAGGATGTCATTGCCAACATTTCTGGGGAATAATCATTCTTGCAGAAACAGGAATTAATTTATCTCCCAAAGAATTTACACTGTAGCATGCTGCTATCTGACATGTTGCTTTTCCACGTAGCTTTGCTGCTAACCCCAAATGTCCAATTTGTTTATCGAAATACCTTTTTCTAGCCCAAAATCAAGGCAACTGGATGATAGCTCTCTGTGCTAGTGCAGACAGGTTCAGCTTCTCTGCATGTCCAGTGTCTATCAAAGGTACCTCACATGCTCCTCCACAATGCAGCACATTTCTTCAGTGTCCCAAATAGGCTGTGGATCACATTGCATCTATCTCCAGAATACTTCAACTTGTCAACAGCACCAAGTATAGCATTACTGGGAGGGTGACTGCACAGGGTCAAGGTTCAAGAATGGCTTCTAAGAACAGAGAGGAGAAGGTGGAGCTCCATATTTGTGTGACTATTTTGCACTGTTTCAGCAATTCTGACAGGATTCCAGGCTGGAAATACCATCATTTTGGTGCCAATATGATGCCAATGGGCAGGAGGACTGCAGTAAATAAGAGAAAGATAACTTTTTTCTTTCTTTTTCAGAATGATGTGCATGACAGATAAGAAACTGTTGGATGTTTAAAAATACAAGTGAGGATCTTTAGATTGATCCAGTCATCCAGATTGCCATTCCCACTGTCACCAATCTTTTGGTTCTTGGAAATGCCTGGAATGTCAAAGGCATGATAGAAAAGACTGGTAAGCATCGTAGCACATGCAGTGGTACTGTGCTCTGTAATACAAACTGAACATTTATTGCCAGTTATGGATATGGACCTATTGCATGGAGTGAGATAGTATAATTTCCAAATACCACTATTTCTCTTTCCAAATTGTAGCTTCCCTGGAGATCCTGAGGATAGGCAATTACAACTGGTGACTGCGCCCACTGTAGAAGGGGCTGCCCACATAATCTCTAGCTACTTGTCACTGATACCTTCCCCCATCTTTCTCATCAAGCCATGTGCCAGCTTCTGGATCAGAACAGCTCTAAACAACAATACTATCTGTTCTCTGCTGGCCTCATTTCCTTCTCTATGCCAGCTGGGCCAGATTTAGGAAGCATACTACATCATGTGGCTGTTAAGAGCCATCGTTCTGTAGCTGCGTTATAAAGTACCTATCATGCTTTGATCATCCAGGAAATTAATCCAATTAATCAGTGCATAATTATTATGTGCACAAATCTTTAGAAGAGTTTTTTTTTGGTTTTTTTTAATATAAAAATCTTATCAGAGCCCTTTTTCAAAAAAACCTTAGTAAGCAGTGGTTTTTTTTTTAATCAATACAAATCTAAGAAAAACACTATGCAAGAACTTCAATTTTTTTAAAGTTATTATCAAAGTACATTACAGCAACTGCCAAGAAAGACAGACAACATATCATATAGCATTAGTAAGTCAGAAAAGCCTCAGTGCCACACAATAATTTTAAAATGTTTGCAGCTTTATCAATTGACATAAAGTACAGAAAGAAGGGTTTAACACTTGCATAGTGAACATATTTTTTCCTTTTCCCTTTAACTTGTGAAAAGGTTGTCCTGGGTTCAGCAGTAGCAGTCATTTTTCTCCTTCTTAGTAGCTGGTGCAGCGCTGTGTTTTTGACTTTCAGCCTGGGAACAGCGCTGATAACACCAATGTTTTCAGTTGCTGCTCAGTAATGTTTACTCTGACCAAGGACTTTCTGAGTCTCATGCTCTGCCAGGGAGGAAGGGAAGCCAGGAGGAAGCAGAGACAGGACACCTGACCCAAACTGTCCAAAGATGTATTCCACAGCACATCATTCCCAGGATGTAAAAATGGAGGGCAGAGACCTGGAAGGGTGTGGAGGTTCACGACTGGGTCGGGCTTGGCATCGGGTGGTGAGCGATTGTATTCTCTTCCCTTGTATTTTCCTTGTCATTATTATTATTGGTGGTAGCAGTAGTAGTTTGTGTTATACCTTAGTTACTGGACTGTCCTTATCTCAACCTGTGGGAGTTGCATTCTTTCCATTCTCCTCCCCATCTCCCTGGGAGCTGGGGGGAAGAAAGAGAGGGGAGTGAGTGAGCAAACTGCGTGGCTGACTGAGCTTAAACCATGACAAAGGTCCTTCCTGCGATGCAAATATGCAGGAAGTATAACTTTGTTGAATAACAAAAAAGTTATCCATGAATTTTTAAAGAACAGGCTTTCCAGGGAACAGGAGAAAAAGTGCTATGTTGGTTTGAGCCTATCTGGTCTACTAGGGAAACAGACAGGGAGACAAATAGGCAGCTGATGGTGTTAACGGATGGAAGACATTATTCTCAGAAAACATTCTCTGCCAGATGAGGCATCCCTCTTCTACCTCATTCCCCTTAGGCACCCTGTTGCATATCCTGATTTTAGGGAACTTGTCATGTTGAGAAGAAAAATTCTTGGATTGTTCTGCTATCACACTTTCCTGGCCCGGCAGGGAAAGCAAGTGGTAGATGGCAGCTCCATTTCTTTGATCACTCTGTCTCAGACAGTGGAGTTGAGGCCAATCACATCAGTCCCTTAAATTCCTGACCAAGCTCAAAGAGAAAAGCCTAACATACTGTTTAGGATCCCTTTTTAACCTTTTCTCAAGCGACACCAAACTTCCAAATTTTGTGAACTGAAATCTCACTTGTCCTTTACTATAATATCTTGTTACTAGAATTGCTTTCTCTGCTGATATATTTAGTAGTCTACAGATTTAAATCAAAATCTTGAAGGATTTTGATTTTTATTTTTGTTAGAAGTGTTCCCGCCTAGCTAACATTATGGTACAGAGAATGATTTAATTCGTGACAAATCACCATATTTTAAAGTGAAGCCAACAACTTTGAAGAGGCAAGGGCTGTGGCATAGTAAGAGGAATTATGCCATTGTCAAAGCTTGATGTACAGATACAGAGTGATTGTACTTCTGCATATGTCCCAGTGTGCATGAAGTGCAGAATCCCACATTGCATAAAGACTTTAAGTAACAGAAAGGAATGCAGAATACCCACCCACAGTGCTGAATGCATACGCTGAATGACAATCCTTGTATGATAGCAGAGTTTCATAAGGACTTTACCTTAAATGCATGTTCCTGTTTATAGGGACCATTGAATGATTTCCTTGAAATGCAGATTTTCTTGAGGAGAGAAACCCCACATGCAAGTAGTTCAGAACAATTCTACAGCCAAATGTACTAGTCACCAATGTAGTCAGTGTGTTTCCAGACCAACTTCTGTTAGCATTGTCATGGTTTCTCCAAAGGAATGCTGGTTATCAGTTTCTACATTGTTCGTCTGATTCCCCTGAGCCTTTAACAAAGACCAATAGACATTGGCTAGAAAGTCTACAGTTGTCAATAAAAATTACAAGACTTAGAGAGCAAAAATATTGAGATCCTTGTTTTGGTCTGATTTGGAAGTAGGAAGGATCCAAGCAGTATATCCTGTGCTAGTAAAATCTGAGGGCAACTTGGATTTTTCTGTCAGAGAAGAGGACAAAAGGACAGAGCATGATGTGCTGGAAGGTGAATAGCTGTATGCATACAGGGTACTCCAGGTTAAAAATATTGCATGGAATATTGCCTAGAAGCTCCTAGACAATTCTCAGGAAATCTTTGGCTTTGCTGTTCTGCTGTTCTGATGAGCTTAATTGCCTAGTCTTACAGTATCTGAGTAAAAATAAGGAATTTATAACATTAAGCATTGCTATCTGAACACAGCTATCCCTTTCTCAGAATAATAGGCCAACTAAAGACATTCTGATTTTATAAAGGTTTTCATCATCCTACGGGTGCTCTGTTCTTCTTTTTTTGTTCTCTCTTTTTACTCTTAATATGCTCCTTCCTCTCTAGACCAATGTACCACTGTTTCTGTGATAGGCCCTTTTGTGACATTCAGTGGAATTATCAGTGGAATGATCATCCCCTCTCTGCACTGCACACCTCTTCAGATTTGTCTCTCAGCCCTTCCTCAAGCAAAGCTCAAGTGAGAGTCCAGAATTAACAGAAGCCAATGAAAGAACCTCTCTGGAATGTATTTTGCATGTGTAAAATTTTATTATTTGCACTTTTTTAGCTGAAAGCCTATTTCCATTGCTACTGCTGATGTTATTGAACTGGTAAGGACTGCATTCAGTTGGAAAGTTTTAGGAATGTATTCATGGCAGTTAGCATAACAATGGAAGTAACTGGTGTTCATAAGTACACTGTTTCCTTCACATTGAATTTTCTTAGTGTACCTTGGTAATGATGGTCAGCTTTCTCTGACATTTTTTTTTCCTTTATTTTCACATTAATGCAGGGTTTTAACTCTCCCCTTTCTTTAATTCAAATTATTCCAGCCCCAGATTGGCCATTTCATCCCATATCTGCTCTTATGAACATAAGACAGGGGAATAGCCTGGAATATTTTGTGCTCAATTTCTGTAACTGCAACTCACAGCCATTTATCTCAGAAGGGTCCATATGTCATTAATTCCTCACACCTTGGTTAATCAATTGTTTGTCAATATCCCAAACAAATTTAAGCTCATTAATGAAGACCAACATTCACAACTGTAATTTGTTACAGGGAAGGACTGGGATAGTCCTGGAGCACTGCTAGTACCTGGGTGTCTGCAATGACCTGAATTCTGCTGCACAACTAGTGTGCGATCCCACATAGTAGATCAATAAAACACCTCAACATTCAGCATCCAACAGACCCAAGGCAACCACAGGCCCACTGCAATTGGGATTAGTAGTATACTGTAAATGCAGTACAACTCCCCTTGGTGCACCATGATATCGTCTAATCCAAAAATACACATAATGAGCTTTATTTTTTTTATCCTTGTATTTTCTTTCATTTAGTTACAAAGCCCATTCCATAATTTAATCAATGTTAATGTGAAACAATATGAATTTTGTCTGGAAGACTGTTGTAGGACTTTATACATTTGGAGACATTTGGAGATTTAGAAATTTACCTGATTTTTGTCTAAATTTATTAATGACTGAGTTTGATCTTTTGAGCTCAAGCTGATATTTTACCTTAAATTATTCCCTGCCACCAAATTCATTTACAGGAGCTCATGATCTCTTATCATGCTTGCTGTTCCTATCCAGCCATCTCCTTAGGTAATGGCCTGTCCCATTTAAAAAGCAGCCATGGCAGGCAAGTGCTTTATGAATGCAACTGGTGAGTTTGCTGCTAGACCTAAGGTTTCACAAGGACAAGCAGTTCCCTGGGAGAAGGTGCATAAGGGTGCCTTAGGTTGGCTGGAGGTTTTTCTGACTGTTTCTTGGGGAGCTGGGCTATGAGCACCAGGACAATGACAGGTTAAGGTAGCAGTAGGACACACTTGCCTTCATCCTCATTCCACCTTCCTTCTTGTGTTGGCATGAGTAAAGGGAAGATTGTTTGGGAATGCTGTGTCATAAATAACAATTTCTACTAGGACGCAGCAAGCATCATTGCCAAGTTGCAGTACTGCAGCTGCCAAGGGGAGGGACACTGGATATTTAGAGTAGAATACGCAGACTGGGTGTTTTACATTGTAAAATTAATAAATTTTTCAGAATCACTTTGTTTTGGAGTTAGTTTTTCTTGCAATTTGGGCTAGATGGAGCTGTGGGGGTTAGAAGAAGAAAAAACATATTTGTGTTACAGAAAAATCCAGGGTCTTCCTGTACCTTTGCTATATGATTAATTTACCTCAAAAGGGCTTTAACTTGTCTCTGAGAAAAGGATATAACAGCCATAACCTGTCCTTTAGGTAGGCTTTTGTTTCACTCCAGATGTCCTGCTAGTGGCAGCCCTTGTACCACTTTTGCTCTGCGGAGTTTCCCTGAAAGCAGATTATTATCAGATGCCTTCTGTCAGGCAATTTCTGATGCTAGAGTGACTGAAAGACTTTCAATATAATTCAAAATCAGGTGGCAGCCAAGGCTTAAAGCCACCTCTGTATGGGTCACCACATTCCTCTGAGTTCTTATCCCAGCTGGAGAAAAAGGAAACCTGAGACTCAGGTCTCCCACTTCTTTGTTTAGTCTTTATAATTTTTAAATAGCACATACACATCACATACTTTATTTGGTAAAACGGATTAAAAAACCCAGCAAAAACAAACAAACAGACAAAAAAAGCCAAATGTGAAGGAAAGGGCACCATTCTGAATAAATTTTTAGAAGAAGAGTGTTCTCCTGTCTGAGCTACCGCATACCCATCCTTTTTGTTTGCAAAGCCATGCAACAGGGGTGTAAATGCTAGCCTCACATGAGGTGAAGAAGTTACGGCATGGAGTTGTTGAGAATATGGCCTTTATCTGCATTCTGGGAATGGTTTTGTTCCGCACTCTGCTACGTGATGAGGAAGGACTAAAAAGCCTGGACACCCAGACAAAAAGGGGGCCATTTAGCCTTTTCACTGAAGTCTAGGATCCTTGCTGAGGGATTATTTTATGCAGGCCTGTGTTTTGGCTAAGGGGGTCTGTTTTTTACTCAAAGCCAGGCAGCAGATGTCAGGCCTCAGAATTACTCACAAAATGATGACCTTGCTGGGTCAAGGCCTATACAACCTGCTTTGCCTCAAGCTGTGTCAAACACAAGTGGTAGAAAGACTTTCCCCAGGCAGGCCTGTCTGGGCAACCAGCTATCCCCAGTTTTCCCTGTAGATTGAATTCCTTGTGAAATTCTACAGCTCTGAGAAAAAAACCTCCTGACAGTTAACTTAGCTTTTTCTTTTTATATAAGTAATGAATAAGGCAGTGAAGGTTTTTTAGGGGGTAGAGGTCTAACGCATTATTATGCTATTTTGTAGTAACAATTTGTATTGTCAGGAAAGTTTGTTTGGGGTTTCCATGTGTGACTAAAATATGTTAGTACAGAGAGTGTCAAATATAGAGATGATACGCTCGAAGAACCAAATGTGAAAACGAGGGCAGTATATGAAATGCAATCTATGACAAAATCGCATTGTGTATTGGATGTAAATATCTTCAGTGTGATGATCTTTAGTGGGGAAGAACAGCTACTGTGATTAAGAGCAGCAAATTATATTTGCTATAGTTATTGTCTTATTGGGAAATATTCACAGTCAAGGGTTTAAAAATGTAATAAAAAGTGGATCAATACGTGTTTGAGGATTTCATCAATTGCATATTAACAGCGCTAGTCCTTCTGACCTCTTTTCTTTGAGCTATTCCCTTGATCAGAGAAGAAATGATCTAATAAATTATGGGTTTATTCATCCATATGCTGAATTCTGTTTCATATTTCTTTTTGCTTGCATACAAAATTGAAAAACAGTGTGTGATTCCTGAACATGATTCTTATAATGATGGATGAGCATCACAAGTTTTATAAGCAAAGATTTCAACCGAATTTCTGCAGAACAAAAATCAGAGAATTTTAAGTTACATCATAAGATATTTAACACTTCAGCTCATACCAGTACAGCTTGGCAAATCAGCTATAGCAGTTTTCACATTAAATTGACCCTTTTTGCACAGTCGGAATTTCTGCAAGTGGATCACAAAGTTCTGGAAAAGTTTTGTGTTTTGCTTTTCCTTTTGTGCATTTGTGCATAAAGGTCACTGCAAGTGTTGTTCACTGCTCTGCCTTCTGTATTTTGTGGTGACCTGCATGTGCCATTTGCTCTTAGTTTTGTACCCCACGTGATATTTCAGGATGGTATTCCTGAAATTTAATTTTTTTACATTATATGAAAGCACAAAACTGTCTTTTTAGGACACCGCCAAAATAAGAATGAATAAATATGAAATATTTTTCTGTTGTCTTTTGCATTCCCTCCTGAAGAAATCAGACACAACTTGTTTCATGTGTAAAGGGAATAATTAACTTAATCTAAAACTAGTGCATATATAACTATAATGGCAGTGACTCAATGGTGAATTTGGACTAATATTTATGTTCATATTTGGACAAGTGAGCTTAACAGTAATAAACTTTTACTTGGGAGCATTCTGAGTTGCATGGGTGCAAAGAATGCTGCCCATTAGTAAAGGCAGTAAGAGTTTTTCCATTAAGATGCGTGGAAAAAAGACTTAATGCCATTTTTGTTGTCACACACATATTCTTTTCAATATAGAGTAAAATTTTCCTGGATAGGGATACTGAATGTTACGTAACTCAGAATAACATACATATTTTTTCTTAATTTACTTCAGTGTGTATGTGAAAATGTATGTAAAATCATATTTATTTATAACTCCTAACTCCAGCATTTTTGAGATGTGTCATCTTTACTGGGCCTCTGTGCTTTAAGAAATAGTGTTTCACAGGAAACACAATGCTGAATTCTCTGCAGCGTCTGTAATACGCTTAGCTGTCCTAAATCACACTCTCCTGTTGCTTCATTTAATTGTGAATACTGTGTTATAAACCTGAAGGGACTTGATGTTTTCACCTATACCTAGTCTGGTATAGAGCAAATAGCATTGAGAAGAGAAGCATTTGCTTAGGAAAATGTCTTCTTGAAGAACATTTCTATACCGCATGAACTCTTGGTGCGTCTGCACATTCTGTGTAATAATATTTTCTGCTTTTGTGGTTAAAGAGAAACTATCTCCAAGCTCAAGGAGTATTGAATCACTTCCTGTTCAGGGATATAGACGTACTGCTCCCTTTACCCTGAAACTTTGTTCAGAGATATTAAAAAGTGAAAAAAGGTTTACACACATAATCAGGGAAAGCTAAAGTATTTGTCTATTCAAAAATCACAAAAGTCACATGAAGACCAATGTAAAATTCTGA
Source organism: Psilopsiagon aurifrons (assembly GCA_025447955.1). NCBI lineage: Eukaryota > Metazoa > Chordata > Aves > Psittaciformes > Psittacidae > Psilopsiagon > Psilopsiagon aurifrons. The sequence goes on along the minus strand of JAOEHY010019440.1, from coordinate 25,699 downwards.
TTTTTATTATTTAGAGCTTGACTTCCAGTGCTCTGTTCTTCTGGAAGAGAACTGCAGTCTCTTTAATAATACCCAGTTTTATCCCTCTTTCTCTGCAGATGACTATAACTAAAAGAAATTAAAATTTTAAAAACAGTGAATAAAAAAAGATATCTGTAGTAAAGCAAAATAGTTATTCCTATCAGTATCATCCATTCTGATGATAAGAGGTATACAAAAGATGTGGAGCTGAATGATTTGCTAAATGAATGCTGGTAACTAGTAATTTGTAGTACTATATCTACCCAGGTTTTGTTCATATTTCACTCTTAGGTTTATTTTCAGTACTACTGTCAAATGGTCCTGAGAAAGACCTAACAAATTTAATTCCTTCCACATGTCACCTTTTGAAGGTGTACTGTATGGAAATTAGGGAAACATTCCCAGAATCTTTATTCACAAGTTTTGTTGATGACTCTATTCCAAAGAAGGTGTCAGTAAATAAAAAACGTTAAAGCAAATGCAAACACATTTACAGCAGAATATGACACTTTTTTTTTTTTTTTCAGTTTATTCAATATATAGGAAAATAATGCATAACTTTATTTATCCTTACATTTCTTGACAGTTTGCAGTTAAAATACTAATCTATATTAGAAATAATCACCTCTCTAAGTATCATGAAAGTTTTTAGCTGAAGGTCAGGCTCATATGTGTATACTCTGTTTTGATGTAATCTGATTCAACAAACTATCCTATTGATTTTATGAGGATTGTTTCATTAGAGAAAGCAGAACTTCACCACAGTAAGCAGAGGAAAGGTAAAAAGATATTATTTTTAAAATCACAACAGAGAGGAACGGTGAAAACCAGTATGGAGTCCTATAACGGTGAGAATAGCATGACATTATTTACCTTGAATTAAATGATTGTTAGACTTGTCCATTCTCAGGGAATATTGCGAAGACATTTTGGTACCTAGGTAATAAGAAATGCTCAGCTTGAAAATATTCTTCTTTCACAGGAACTGAAGAGCTAATCTTAGGGTTTTGTCATGTGAGTAGGAGCACTGCCATTTGAAATTAAATGAGGCTTTTGAGCACTGAAGTTTTAATACTTCTTTGATGCACAGATACAAGAGAAACTGTCTTACAAAAGTAAAAACTATCACCAAGTTATTTTAGTTGCATCTTCAGTCAGAATTCAGTGGCTCAGAACAGATCCAACATTAAGTCTTCTTTATAAAATCTCAAAAGATTTATTAGAAGCAACCTGGCCTTTTTTGGAAGAATTTGGGAGACCAGCATTGCGTCAACCCAGAACATATTTAGTTTTGTATGTCATAATTTAAAAAAACTTTGTAAATGGTAGATCTATACTGATAGCACATATTCTGGGTGCTTAATAATATGCAATGCATAGAGAGACACAGCATACAATTATAAAGATGTCATTCATGTAGGCACATGAATTATATAATAAAGGTTGTGGATTTATATCTACTAACCTCAGAAACTGAGATATCCAACAGATTGATTTTGTGCAGTTCCTGATAATCTCTTCTCTGCATACCTTTGCTTAGCCAGATTTTCAGTTGATTGGCAGGCTCATCCCTACCTTACTGCATTGAGCTGACTTTGAGTCAATGTCCTAGTTTTCTCCATATGCATCCATACTGCTTTCTTATTTGCCCATTGAACAGGACAGCAGATGTTCACATGAAAATTTCCTTGAATGTTCACTTCAAGGAAAGAGATAACAATTTTCCAACTTTTCTTTCTCCTTAGTTTCTGGTCGTACAGAATATATCATGCATGAGCTGTGCTCGTTGTCAGCTGGGACGTTATGGAGAAACAGGATTCTGAGTACAGATATCCTAAGTTCCAGTCACACTAAAAAAGGCAATTTCCCCTCATGGTAGGTCAAATTGTACCTCAGTTATATCCATTCAAGCCGTGGGAGCTGAGAGATTAATTTGGCCTTGTATCTGTGTCTTCCTTCAAAAGACAGCAGCACTGTGAGGAAGTTAGTCATCTGAGGGTGCCAAAATTTGCTGCTCCAGGAATGAACTTTTCCACACAGGCGCAGATAAAAATGAAAACAACTTAAAAAAATTCAATTAGATTAACAGAGACAAGTGAGTGCTTGCCCAGCCATTCCTGAGCAACAGTTTATTCCTAGGGTGGTGCGAGAGACTCAAGCCAGCGGTCAGCAAGCTGACAAATCTGTCAGCTTTGCTGGGTGGCTGTCAGTCAAACCTGGTGCCCGCTGTGTGTTGTGGCGCTCTTTGTATTAACACCCTGCTGAGATAATTCTTTTTTATCCTTTTTTTTTGCCACCAAGAGGGTCTGCCACCACACTGCTGTTTTTCATCTTGTTAATTGAGTCATTTATTTCATTAAAAAGGTGAAACTTTATCAGGGTTTATGTGCCAAATGTGAGAAGGCATATTTAATGATACATCAAATGTTAGAAGCATACAGGTGCCTCTGTGTATGCTCTTTAAAATGCTGAGGCAAGGTAGTTCTTGTAAATTAAAATCACCTGATATTAACTAAAAATAGGCATTTTGTTCCCAGGCAACAATGCAAATACACTTTACATACATGTGTATATGTTTGTTACTAAATATATAAAGCATGTGGATATTTATATCTAATTTTCAATCAGCAGATTCATCCATATTCGAAAGCAGATAACTGGAGGGATAAACAATACAAGAGCAGAATTCAAAATTATGTTAAAAAAAATCCAGAATTTCTAGGGTGACTGTTAAAAATCATATTTGAAAAAAAAACTGTCAAGCTTCTCCAAAGAAGATTTACCTATCACTGATTACCTTTAGTCTTTGCATAGTACTTTTTTCATTTTCTAGGTATTTCATTTTCATTTTCTAGGTATTTCTGAAGCAGTTAAGTTGGGGGTTTTGTACCTTTGTTAAGAAAGCCATTTGACTGATTAATTAGAGTCTAGGCAAGCCTCCAATGAAATGGATAAAAATCCTCTACTGCCATCAATGGCTGTTGATTCATATCTCCAGGTCTGCTTTTATGAGGGAATGAGTCAGGAGTCTTCAAAAAAGCCTAAGCTCTACTGAGAACTAATAGTGTTTGGGCCCCTATCTTCCTCAGGCATCTAAGAAATCAGTGCAGGTTCATCACCAAGTAGGTTTACTTCACAGGATCAAACCCATGCTCCCAGATGCAAAATGACAGGAAGTGTCCTAGAAAGGGGACTATTGAGATGTCAAGAAGACTGGTTGGTGCAATTACCAGTTGCTATGTAGCAGTCAAATTGGTAGTTGATGTTAGTGAAAACTGTGTTCTGCCACCTTCTTTGTGACTTCTATCTCTTAGCAGAACCAAAGGAGATTGACACCACCATTAAACTGTGCATTTCTCTTTAAAAGAGCTGTGTAATTTGCGAAAAGAAGTGTTGATTCAGTATTTTTTTAAAATAACCAAAATTACTCAATCCAACTAGCAAGAAAAAATCAAGAAAAAGGAAAATATATTGTGGAAAGTCTGTCTTTGTTAACTGGATTTCTTTCCTCTGCAATCCACTGCTAAGTGCTGCCTTCTCATTTGGGGTTAGCCGCCCCTCCCCCAGTTCCTGTCCCCCTCGTGATTGCCAAGATCTCATTAGTTTAGGAGGACTAGTACCGTCTGTGTCTGAAAGACATACTCCCACATGGTTTATTTAGTCAGCAGCTACCAAATTCACCCTGACTTCCAAAGCTGAGAGTATGTGAGTGGATCTGATATCAGGGCACTAATATCATGCTAGTGTTTCTGAACCCAACTAAGCGTGTGGGTAGGTTGTGTAAGTAAGAGGTGTCTCACTTTAGTTTCAGCATTAGTCACTGTGCTCATTTATTGCTTCAAAATGATCTAGTCCAGGTGAGCAGTTTCCATTCATGCCACAGAATTAGTCTGAGCAAGGGTACCAGAACACTTTTCACCTGTCTCATCTAATATCCTTGTTCTTTCCTCACATCATCCCACAGGTACCAGAAACTGTATGATCACTTGGATAAAACTTTAGTTTCATTGCAATAGCCATCAAGCATATTCAGTATGAAAAAAGGCAATGTGTTATCTGCTTGTATTTCTCCAAAATAGTTGAACCACAGTTCAACTTTTGAATGGCAACTTCTTTCTCAATAAACCCACTCCTGTGTTAGTTCACAGTCCTAGCTCCTCTGTGAATGACAAAAATAAATGTTCACTGATTTTTAGACCCAAACAAGCTCCAGGAGAATAAACCAACATCTAGGAATGGATGTTATAGCACCAGGGCTTCTAAGAGGTGAGAATTTTAAGGACTGCCAATCAATCAGTGACTTTGTTGACCTGTTTCCTACTTCTAGTAGGAAAGTTTCAAATCCTGGGCCGGAGTTGTCTTAACTTCAGCAGCCCACTGTTTTTCCCTGCTCTCAAGTGGTAACAGCTCTCTTGTTCTCTGTGATCACCAGTCTGCCTCCTGGAGAAGGCACGTCTCCAGCCCTAGTCTTCCTTCATGTGAATGTGCTGTCATCAGGTGTCACTGTGACAAGAGATGAACTCTGGCTTACACTTGCTATCCAATGTCCACTGTCTGTTTCTTTCTGATGGCTGGCATGGTGGCGGCATTAACAGTGAGGCCATGCTTTTTGTCTACCTGATGGCTCTTGTTTCACAGTTTTGAAAAATATTAGCACCCAAATGTGGACAAAGTTCAGATGAACAATACCATTGGGGTTTGCCAAGACCAAAAACTGTCTGTCATTACAAACTGTAAATAAAAATAGTGCAATCTCACACAAAAGGGACCCAATGACATTCCTACTGCCTCACAATGATCAGAATTATTTTTTTATTTGTCTGGATATACTGATGACACAGTTTGTCTTCCCCTTGTTGTTCTTGTTGCATTTGGAAGACAGCTATAGATCAGATTATTACTGTGCTGTAGGAATAGAGTACAAACGGGTTATTCTGGCCCCTCAAAATCTTCAATCTAAAAGTAAGACAGAAGCCATAGGAACAGTAGAAATGACCATGTTAGCTGCTTAGACTAAGTTTGTTTAAGTCCATGTGCTGCGTTAAAGTGGATGTAGAGGATGTTTAAGGAAAATATAGAGGAGACAAGGCAAGCGCAAAGCAGTTGGTAAAGAAAACAGCTTGGTGAGATTTGGAAATATAGTGAGACTATCTATATTGTTTGGTTAGGTAAAGCACTACGTAGCTCATCCTATGTATATAAGAAGAAAACCTCTGGTAAGTCTCTGCCTTTTGCTATCAGTATTAATTTGTACTTATGTTGTCTTATAGTCCTGGGTGACAAGACACTTTGTTAATTCTTACAGTACTGAGATGTTACGTACATAGAGCTGAATTTTATTTACAGCTGAAGAGACTAAATTACAGAAAAAGTGTGCATGAGATCAGTGACAAGGGCTGGGTCTCATTCCCACAAGCCCAGGCTTTCCATATTTTCTTTCAACTTATGCATAACCTGGGCCTGTATTTTTCTGGTAGACAAACATACAACATAACCACCCCACTTTCTTGTAATAGCACTGTTTACTATTTCATATGCTGTCACACTACCCTTTCCTTGTCTTATTATCCTCTTACTTGCATGCATCATCTGGGAGTCATCCCCAGATCCCTCACCATCACTCTTCCCAGTAGTCAACCTGTTCTCCCACACAAATCCTGGGACTTTCAAAGAGGAGCATTAGTCAAACAGAGATTATTTGGCTCAGCAGAAACATAAATAGCTAAAAGAGAGTTCACAATCTATCCCTCATTGAAAAGAAGCTCTGAACAATCCTAACTCTCTGAACTCCAAAACCTGATGTTTTTCCTTTCTATGCAGAGCAGAATCTGTTATCCAAGGTCTCATTCTCTGTTGTGTTAATTCCTGAAAATTAGAGATGGCTGGGAAATTTGTTTCTATCATGCAGCACCTTATAGCATACAAAAAATTACGGGTTTTGCTTTCCTTGAAATTATTCAACATTGAAATTTTTCCCACTGCCTCAACTCAGAAATTCTATCTTGATTTCTTCTAATTGAAAAGCAGCTGGTGAATGAAGGCAAGGTGTTATTTGCCCTCCTCCCCTCTGAAGTTTGCACATTATGTAGTTATTAGTTGAAAAATTAAAAAACATCCCAGAAGTAAGGACTGGAACCTTTTTTTTTATATATATATATATAAATTTATTTAGAGGAGTTTGTTTTCTCTGTACAGATCTTAAAAGCACACTATTAGGAAAGTATGTAAACCAAAGTGTTCAACTAGGAAAATTATTTGCAAAATAGAAATCCTGTGTCCTATTTACTGTGTTTGCCAGCTACTGAATGAACATGGTAAGGCAAAATTGGATTTGGATCTGTAGTTCATCAAGTAGTGACCAGCAGGGATGGTGCTGATTTGTACCCCAGATCCTTTCTCTCCACCTTTTGCCTGTGATTAATACCTTGCTAAGGTTAGGTTGATTTCTGTTCTTCCATCCTTTCTGTGTCAAGCTTACCACAGCTTACATTCTGCAATAAAATGAAACCAGCTTAGGTAAGTAAAGCCATAATCTGACAAAAAGGTGGGCCTGGAGGTGTTTTTCTTAGATTTGGCTTATGATCATGGTCCTACTTACTACTGGCCCGTCAGACAAAAAGTAATGATTGTAAAATTGCCATTACTTACCAAGATGCCCCTGGGCCATAAGAACTCAGCTAATTTTGAACTCTGTTGATAGGTTCCTGGGCTTTGTGTCTGAAGATCAGCAGTTAGCTTTCTGTTAAAGACAATATTCACACTAAAGCCACTGACAGAGTAGTATGAAATTATCCTTGTCATCCAATATGTAAAGCTTGAGTGATAGTGCAAGGGAAACACTTGCACTAAGAAAGTGAAAAAGAGCTTGCCCATTGTACCTGCACCAGTTACCTTGTTGACAAGCTATGAAGAAATGAACGTAATTTCCACGCGGAGTATTTTAAACATACTCTCTGCTTTAGGCCCTAGAGATGGAGGAGCATACAGAAGAACAAATTGTTACCCTGGATCCATTTGCCCTACTTTGTCAGAAGAAAAAGGTGAGATAAATGCCAGTAACTTCACACAGTGAGAAAATGAATCTTGCTACTGTTTGAAAATGGAAGAGCATTCAGAGCACACTGAAGTCAAAATACAGGCATTTATTTAATGGAGCTTGGGATCATATATTATGGTGATATAACAAATCTTTTCTAGATGTTAGCTATTGCAAGGAATTAGGGATGTTGTCATTGCAAATTGTACTTTTACTATACCTCAGCTAGGCATGCAATGTCTCTATCTTGTATTTCCCTCACCATTATAAAATTCAGTGATCTTCTTCAAAAGGTCCACACTTGTATATGGTTTCACATACAGAAATGCTCCTCCAGGCTAGTCTTCGTTGCTCAGTTCTGTGCTATGCAGAAAGACTCAGCTAATTTGAAAGGAGTTAACTGGGTTAACCTCTGTGACCACAGCACCACTGTGGCTAAATTACAACCAGTAGCGTAGACTTTCTGAAAGAGCATCACACATCTGTAATAGCTGTCATCTCCTTCTGTAGGTCTTGGAAGGAAATTTGGTGTCTCAGACACCACATTAATATAACTGTGGGTAAATTGATGATCCCTTTTCTTGAGTAACATGTTTCATTGTCTTTCCTCCTCTAATTACTCTTTCTCCTTTTCATTCTTTTTGCCATTCTCTGTATTACAGTAATTATTTGACATCACAGTGATGATCCAAAGACCGAAAAAGCTGTATCAACAGACAATAAATAATTAAACAGGTCTTTTCCCAAAGGTTAGAATAAAGGAAATATGCTCTCAGACAAAACTGTTGCTACCCTTGCACTGTGCTGTATTTCCTAACCTAAAAAGAGGAAGAACATAATGTGTTCTCATTCAGGACTGGGTTAATCTCTCTTGGTGGTTATTTGCAAAATCCATTGATCAATAAAGTCCTCCTACTGAACTTAGGCATTTGGCAAGGAATGAGTTATGGATCCTTAAGTATGCTTGATTAGCACCTTAACCAAAACACTCTGTCAGGCAAGGAAATGTTAAAGCAATATTTTTCAGTGAGATGTCAAGATGGTTACTACTGGAGCTTTCTAAAACAGTAAAGCTGAAATACAAAGGTGCTAAGTATGCATCATAAAGGTTTTCTCATTTTTTTTTGCCCTTTAGTAATTTTTGGTGCAATATCCCCAAGTATTGTATTTTTTCTGGAAGAGCATGACAGATTAAAAAAAAAAAGTCCTAGCAATGGCTTATTCCTCCCTGCCACACATTTTCACCTAATTTCTCTCCCCAGTCTTAACCTGAAGAAAGAAAAACAGGAAAAAGTGATAAGAAAAGTGGGAAGAGGAGGACAAAGAGAAATCGCCAACCCCCTAAAATTCTAACACCAAACAAACAAATGCTTTTCATTTTTTCATTTTATATTCCTTCAGTTTCTTTTTTGAAAAAATAGGGAAAATTAAAAATAGAAAACCTTCCCTCAAAATAAATCTCTATGGGGTTTTTTTTTGTTTTATTTTAAATGGCCATTTTAATTTCTAAAAGTTTCTAAGAAAACATTTATGACACCTGTAGTTGCTGCAGAATTTTAACCAAGTGTGTTTTATTCTGATCATCATTGCAATACTTGATGTAAAATCACATTTTTGCTGGGAAACAAATAGCAGCTATCTAACTTCCCTGCATCCATACAGCTAATTTTTAAAATGTTTGGACAGAGCACTAAACATTTCTGAAATTCCCAGTACCCTTTCCTGTTCCACCACTAATGCTGGAGTAGCATCATGTCCATTAAAATTATTTTGGAACTGTATCCGAAACTTCACATTGCCTTCATTTGCCTGCATTGTAACAGAGTTTCTGATGGCTTATATTTATTTTTCTAAGGATTTTTGTCAACTTATAAGATAGAGATGTTACACAAATACCTATCACTGCTCTCTGCCTTATGTGGGCAGGGGTTGCATTTCAATTAATCAAAAGTAGAATGGGACCCACTGTGATGACATTGTATTGACAGCTTAATGTCTCATACTGTTTATTTAAAATGGAATAGAGGTGTAAAGTCCTGAAAAACAGTTTGGTGCTACCCACCTTTCCCTTTGCATACACCCATAATGTTGCTTGCATTGTACTCCCTGCACTGATGAGCACAGGTAGAACAAACACAACTTCATACCTCTCTGCAAGCACAAATACAACAGGACTTTGGTTGGCCTGTTTACACGCATAACTAAGAATACTTGAGCAAATGCGTTCTCCTTTTAAGAGGATTTAAACAGTTTCTGAAAGCTCCACAAATGTCTTGTGAAGACCATGTCAGACATTGGCTTACTTGATTTATTAGTCTTTTATGCATTACTTTGATCCCTTTTTTAAAACCAGCTTTTACATCAATGCATCTTCACAGTTAGCAAATGACAAATTAGATTAAACACAATGATACTAATATATTAGGTTTTCAAGGATGACAGTTATCATTTATCTGTGGACCTACCATATTCCATATAGTAGATTCCATATGAAAACACATTTTTTTCCAAAAACGACATAATTTCTGAAACATTTTTTATGAATTTTACATCCTGGAATTTTGCTCTTTATGAAGACTGGTTACATTGAACTCTGTGTGAGTTCTGAGTGGAAACATGTGAGCCATTCAAAGAGAGAAAGAAGCAGAGATGCAGCTTTAGTGTTATAGATTTTAGCTTAAAAGTTAGCATTTTGCATTTAATATTTTCACTTAGCTATGTACTTGCAGTATGTGCCCACACACACACACTAAGTGTATATATTAAAGTACAGATAAAGAAGGAGTAATATATATGGTATAAGTATTGTATATCTTTGTTTAGAAGCTACCCTCATTTAGTAGCTGCACCTTAACCATGCACCTTTACTATGCAAGCCGCGGGGAAAAGTAATTAAATTTAATAGCTGCTGCCCTCGTTTTGAAGTCGCCCTCAATATAAAACTGCACAGGGAAGTAATTAAATTTAATAGAAGCTGCGGATTCTAAACAAAGATATACGGTATAAAGTCCACATAGTTCTTGGAAAGTTAATTTCCAGCAGTAGCAGGCCTGTCACTTGAAATATTCATGGTTTTGTAATTGTTTGAATCAAATCTCCAGCTACAAAGGAACTTTATCTGAAATGATGGAATGATGAAGGATCTGCGCATGTACTTGGATACTACCAGAAAAAAAATAACAACAACAATAATAATAAAAGAAAGAACAAAATAAGATTATAAAAGAAGCCCCCCAAAAGTCACACATTAATATTCCACTCTCATTTTCATCAATCACTGAAGCAATACCCCCTAGATCAGTGCATTAACTTGTTTATCTTTTACAATGAGGAAAAACTTCATAGCTTCATCATTCATTCCAGAGTGAGGGGAGAAAAAACAAAAGGCAGCCACTGAAATTTGCATGGTGCTCAATTATACATTAGTGAACATCACTTGGCAATCTGTTCATATCAATTTAATTGGATTTTAATACTGCCTCTGATCTTGTTTTCTAATTAACAGCAGTGCCTGGCAATAAAGCAGAACCATGCACCCAGCAACACCTTTGATCTCAACCATATGGAGCTCCTTCGTGCTCTTGAAAAAAATTTTTTTCCTTTGCCTCCAATGCAGGCAGAGAGATACTGGGGCCCCCAGATGGCCAAACACCACTCATAACTGCAACTTCATTGATTATTTTCTTTCCTGATTGATCCTGATTGAAAATAAATAAAACATGCACTTGGAACTGGGTGCAAATTGGTGTCACAAGCTTTTGGTGATGTTGATGGTTTTCTTCTGCTTTAGATGAGAAGTACTTAAGTAAACATCAGTTGACTCAGTGGTCTGTGTTTAGGAGCATAACTTTATCACAAGGACCTTTTGTTCCATGTGCAGTTACTGTCCTACCAGAGCCACATTTTTAATTGTTACTGAATGAAGTTAACTGTTCATTCTTTATCTTGCTGATGTTATCATCATAGGCAAACTATTTAGGCATGATTTGAGCTCAGCAGTTTGATTTATATCTGCTTTCGAGATTTATTCTTGACAGTTGGTTCTTTTTATTTTCTTCCTTTTTTTTTTTTTTTTTTTTTTTTTTCCTTTTTTTTTTTTTTTTTTTTTTTTTTCTTTACAGGACCCATAGGTAAAAAGAACAGAGAACAGACTCTGATCTTTGTTTCCTGAACAGGTCTGACTTCAAATATAGTATGCTCAAACAGAGCAAAGTTGTCATGTCACATTTCACGTTCTCCAAGCAGAGCTTGCAATAGTTCTCTGAGATACGAGGAACTGATGTGGTAGATTTGTTCCTTGAGCTCGGAAAGAGATAATAAAAATGTTTCAGATGGTTAGTTTATGAAGTAGATTTTTATATAAACATTTAAAAAAGCTATTTTATATGTACATATGTATATATACTCACACGCACATGCTATCTGGCTCTGCAAAGGGGTGAGTAACTAGAGGAAAAAATATTGCTGTCTTACATAATGTTAACACAAAGAATAATCTTGCCTTCTGACTTTTGGATAAATAAAGAGAAGTCATGCTTCTCTTCCTTCTCCTTTCACTTTTTGTTCTGAATGCGCCATGTTATCCTGTACCTTGATTTGAATAAGACCCATAAGCAAGGTCAGGTCATTCTTCTCTTGAAGAAAAGATTGCCAGCAAACACACCGATGTGCAGTTGCAGTAGATGCTGATGACTTTGCAGGTGACACCTTTCCCTTTGTGTTAACACTAACCCACCACAGTGTTAAGAACATTAGCTCCAGGGCAGTTGTTTTCCATCTGAGATGCAAACCAGCACCCTGACCACTTGTGTTCATTACAGAACTAGCAGACTGATTCAGCCTAGCTTGTAAACCATGTGCTATTTATACAGAGTGTGTGCATTACACGGAGCCATCTCCTTTGGTTTCAGCTGTACTTTTCTCTGCATGGCTCTTAGCTCTCATGCAATATTGCTTGTGTGGTAATAAACCACTGCTACATACTACTTATGTAAGTGAAACTGCACTAAATGATGCCTCTCCCTGCTTTGCTTTGAGATCCTGAGTTAAAAATCCTCAGATGTAGAAAGCATATTAATTCTCTTGATTTTGCTGTTGATCTTGTCTGTCTTGGCCTCAAAACATGTCTGATTAAGTATCTTTACTTTAAACTTTAACCATGTTTTTAAACAAACGTGATCGGGTGTATGGATTCCACATTTGTGTAGGTATGCTTATATGTACCAGTCCAAGGCCAGAGCCAATGAACAAGGAAATAAAATTGATTTATAGTTTGGATATGGCAAATTAATCCATGAAGATGCCAGGTTCCATTCTCTGTAAATCTGAAGCACAATTCTTGCTGGTTTTGGATTATATTCCGTGTGTCCTATTTCACACATTTACTGCATTTTAATCAGCTTTTACAAGTGACAGCTTAATAGGAGAAAAACAAGCCTGCCTACTCTGGACATAACCTTTCTTTATCATACGAATAGAAAGTACTTTGGAGCCCATATTCCAGGGAGGTGCTGGAAAGCTTCTCCAGCCTGACTGTGGTTAGCAGGTCTTCAGGTAGTTAAGAGGACTGTGCAGGTTGAAGTGTGTGCCCTACTGGATTGATTGTAGAAACAGGGTTTATACACTTTTACCAAACATGGGTTTAATCTGGATTTATCTTTTTCTTCATTTGCTTTCCAGAATTTCAAACTACAAGCTCCTGCATTTTATCATCTAGGGTGCAAAATAAAGCACTGAAGGAAACAAATGATTTAAAAAAAAAAAAAAAAAGAAGTTGAATTTTTATTCTGCTTTTAATTTACTGATAAATTAACATGGTATTGGCACACATACAGTATAGTGACATAGAATAGTATATAGACATATACTAACGAGGGAGCAGAGCTGATAAATGTGAGTTTCCTGTTGCACCCTGCAAGTAAACTGCTGCTGATAGGATGTGTCACACCAAGATTACTGCTGTGGTCTTTTTGAACACTAGGACTCATAGACATTTTCAAAATTAGTATGCTGACACATCATTTTGATCTTTGTTGCTGATTTCCTTACTCTGATAATATGCTAGCTGCTGTCTTGTTTGCTTCCTGAACTTCTGAACTGCTTGCTCCCAGTTTGGATGAAAGTTGGTTGTTTGGTTGTTTGGGGTATTGTTTTTTTGGGTGTTTTTTTTGTTTGTTTGTTTGTTTTTTGTTTGTTTTTTTTTTGTTTTTTTTTTTTTTAAATCTTTAAGTTGTATATTTGACTCTCATTTTTTGGATTAACCACTCTACTGCTCGTACTTTCTCTCTACGAGGTAGAAATGGGTTCAGGTGCAACACACCACATCCTTCATTTGAAATACAGGCTGCTTTGCTTGGCCTTTAAAATGTTGAGGGACCAGGCCTTTTTTACAGAAAGACAGTTCAAGACATTCATGTTTAATACCCACCTCACACCCCTACAATGAAGGTATTTAAAAGTGGTAGGTATAAATTTGTGATCATGCTTTTAAATGTGTGGCTAAGGGTATAATAGCTCATATATCCAGCAAGAAGTGTTACTCTGACCATGTTCACAGATCCTACAGTTGGTCCTACAAAGGCTGCTCAGTGAGAATAGGTGGACAGAAATATCATGCGGAAACTTCTCCCCAGTTTCTATTTTCTTTCTTAGATAAAAATAAAAAGAGAGATGTACATGCAAATAATTCCTCTTAAAGATGAGCTGTGGAAAAGTGGATTCCTAGGAGGAGTGGGGCTAGGGATGGCTGTGGGCTGCAGCTGCCCAGCCCTGAACACCAGTGCCAGGTTTGTGAGCAGGCTGTTCACATCAGGCAGACTCCTGATGTCCAGAAATGGACAAGAGATTATCCAGACCAGCAATAAGATTTTTCCATGTGTGTAGGATACAGTCAGGAGGTGAGTGTGTAAGTAGGATACTAGTTACTTATATGCTCATGGCTTTAAGAGGACATAATCTCCTGATTGTTGGTGAGACTGTTTCACCATGGCTCATTATTCAGGTTTCCAAAGCTGACTCTTTTCCCCATGTAAATGTGCATGTGCTTTTCAAACTACACTTGTCTGGAAATGTTGCTTATTCCTAAGTGCAGAAGGTGAATAATTTAGTTTCTCCATGTCTCTGGGTCTGTACTTTTGTATCAGATACAATTTTATTAAGATCACTTGAAAATAAGCGTAAGCCTTTTTTTTTTTATTTTAAAACAATGCTTGGTAGGATTATCACAGTTGCATTGGGCAACATGAGATTAATCAACCACCTTATTGACTTAAATATTTTAGTGATGTTGCTGGTAGTTATATGAGATATTAGACACATCTGAGAGGTGTCTCCATCTACCTATGCTTTGTCATATAGGATGACAAGGGTGAGCTGCATAGTTGAGTCTCCCAGCATTAGAAACAATCTAATTTTATTCTTTTCCTGCTCTTAAAATATATGCACACTGGCTATTTGTATTCAGGCCAAAATGATGAATTTGCACATCATCAGCTGGTGACCACTAATATTTGATATGTTTCATCTAGACTATTTAAATTTTATTTATTCTGAACAACTGATTCTGAAAGTATTTAGTGTTTTATGGTGTTTCATTATCCTATATGCCTTTTATTTTGCCCTTTTCCTTTTGTTTGGTGCAAATGTAATGATTCATTTATTATTTCACACATTCATTTAATTTACTCTATTGTTTGGGGGAAAAAATACTGAATGATGGGTGGTTTCTTCCCTGAAGTATTTTTCTGCTCTTGAATTTAAGCATTTAAAGGCTTCCCCACCAGTGAAACTTAAACATACATGCAGATGATGACATGGTATGCTGTGAATATATCATTGTGAAATGGACTGCATTAGCCTTCAAGGACCTGTCATCACGCTAATGCCAGTCCTGAAGAACAGCAGCTCTGGCAGCTAGCATTGAGCATATGGGTTACTCTCAGTGTTTGTGCCTTATTTTACTAATCTGGCGATGGCTTACGAGTAATACTGAGTTTTCAAAGTACTTTTCTTGCCTATTGATAATTAGGGAAGACTTGTGCTATATCTACAAAGTTAGGAGAGAACGAGCACTTTCAGAAGTGTACTGCCCTATCTCCTCACCTTCAAACTTACTAAAAAGGTGACCCTGGAGGTTATGTAAATGAATGAATTGTTAAATATCAGTGATTCTACTACCTTATGAAGGTTATCTGTATGGTGAGTTACAAAAAGGCCTAGTTACACTATCTCTAACACTGACATGCATAGCAAATTAGTGCAATGGCTTTAACACTCTATCCTCAGGTTCTTACAGCCCTGAAATATACTACCTTCAGTGTGCTTACCTTGTCTCAGACTGTTAGGTTAACATTGTGTATGTACCATCCATGGTGGAGAACTTCTACCTTCTTGCTGTTGTCCTCAGTTTGTGATCAGCATGTTTTCTGGGCCTGACAGGCTTCCATGTGCCTTTGCAAATCTCCCTCCGCCCTTCTTTTTTAATTTAGAATTACTTGACTTCATCAGAATAATATTTTCACAAGCCAGTAAACATTTTTTTTGAGAAGCTGTACTGACTTTTTTCTCTTTTCCAGCCATTGTATGCTGGCTTCGATATTTCAGAGAAGTTTTTGTACTCACTTTGCGAAGGAGACTACAACACAGCAAAGACTCAGAGTCTCAAAGATTTCACTCCAAGATTTGAGCTAGGCATATTTAGCTAGTACTTAGTGGAAAGTGAACACTGAACTCCAGGTAGGTCTGGGATCATGTGGGCAGCTTCTGCAGAGATGGCTGAGGAGGCTCCTTGTATGGAAAACAAAGAACAAATTATTTCCACCTGGCAGTGTCATTCTCTTTTCAGAGCATGATGCTATTAGCCAGGCTTTGTAATGCAGGTGTGTAGGATGACACACATACCCTGGAGACAGGATTCATGTTCTTTTAAGACTAGAAGTAAGACTATTGGGTTTGTTTGGCTTTGTCTTATGATTTATTTAATTTCTTCTGTTTAGCAATGGTGCCCTTTGCCAATGGGGAAGAATAATCTTTCTGTAACATTTCCCCCTTCCCACCAGGAAACATACAGCTGAGCACACAAAGCTTCTCCAAACTGGCATGCTTTGTTATCTTGTTCTGCTTCTTTTATTCTCCTTTAGTTCCCAAGGGGAACTCAGGGCTCCTTCTGTGTCATCAAATGCCTCGGACTTTGTGGTGTTTCTTACTGGAGTAACAGCAATGAGTTAAAATTTGAGTCTTGCGCATACAGTGAAATGGAAGTTACTCTGCCTGTATAGTTTCTCCGTTTCCCCTGTTCTGTAAAGACTAAAGGCAATGTATCTCTCAATTTAAAATATGATTAGATAATATTTAGCTCGTTCTGCTGTCCAATGAAAGCTGAGTCAAAGCTTGTTTGAGTGCTCAGATGTGCATTGTTGAAAGTAGGTTATAAAAAAATTAGGATTAAAAGCATGTGTTAAGGTGGCATGTCTTAAAAGTTTTTTTTAAATAGTTACACTTATAACACAGTAGCTGCGGTTATGTTATAATTAGAATGTAATTACATTGTCTGTATAATTCTGGTTACTTGTAATTAACATTAATGCATAACAGGTAGTAAACTACGTATCTGAATTGCTTATTAGTACCCTGTTAGGACTGGAGCCTATAAACATATGTGGAAGTTTACTCACCAGATATTTTCATTGGCTGTCACTGAATGACTGGTGACTAAAGCTATGAATGGGTGTTTGTAGGCAGCAACCCCTCAGATTCTAGCTAAAATTAACATGAAGTAAACTTCATTAACAATTTTGGATTTAGCTGCTGCAATTACCCTGAAGTTACACTGTGATTTTTTTTTTTTCTTTTTTTTTTTTTTTTTTTGTGGTTGACATGTAAAGAATTGGCTCTGCTACAGAGTTAGTGTTCCAGCTATATGAAAAATAATAACCATAATGCAAGTGCAGTGGAGTCGCACCCAATCCAAACTGTACCATAGGGTGGAGCACACATTTTTTTTATACACTTATTTGTAACCAAAATTTGGCCTAGCAGTTCATAATTCCAGAAGCTAACTATTTTTAGAATAGCTACTAGCAATAGCAAGAGCTGGGAGTTCTTCATACATGGCGAGATGCAGCATTTTCAAACTTTCTATAAGAAGTTGTAGGTAGTGGGGCCCCTTTCTATCCTGACATTCCCAAAGAGAATGCAGGTAGATGTGCATGTTTGTAATAAGATGCCTTGCACAGGTACCTGGAATCTTTGAATAACTCAAGAGGGGAAAAAAATATTATTTTTTAAAAACAATGCTACTTTTTTCCTTCTCTTTAAAATCTTAGCTCATGCATAGAGAAAGAAGGGTGCTTAATCTTGTGTGATGCATGGAGAAGGAAGAAGTTTGCATATAAAGATGCATCTGTCATCTGAGTTGAAAAAAAAAGTCCAAATGCCATCCATTCCAGCCTTTTTGCTCATCCCAAATACATATGATAACCTCATAATGAATGGATATAGGAAACAGGTTTCTGTAGGTTAGGTACATGGTTGACTGCGATGCTTCTGAAAGTCTATTGTGGTAATGACCATTGAACTAAGGAGAATTTACATGACCAACTGTTGTAATAGATCTGGTCTGTAATTTAGGTAGTCCCCAAATATGTATCAGTGTGACAAATGGAAATGGCTATACTGTACAGGCCTGTAAGTTGTGCTTCAAGAGGATTGTAAATACTTATAGGCCTTTATCAGCTGTAAGTCTTTTCATGTCTCTGTTCCCTCTATGGAAAGATGTTGAGAGTGGAGGGCATCAGGAACACAGATGCACCATGTGAAAATTTCTAGTGTACATAAGGGACACTGTCACTCCAGAAGGCTCCTGAGTTTTGCCTCCCAGTGATCTCAGGTTCACTCGCTTTTTATTTCAAGGGATTAAGGGGCATTAGGGCATTAGGATCCTATTTACACCAGCCCTTTCTTGGGGGCTGAGCAGACAAATAGAGATTTTGGCACCAGTTTTATACACTAAATCAGGTTGTAGTAGATATCATGAGCCCTCTGCTTTCTTAACACTATTTTTTATCTCTAAGAATTTATCACAGAGACGTTATACTATCAGAAGATGCTGATTACTGATATTGATTACAATTAGTGTTACCTATTATAATTAAAATAGGAACTTTCACTGGCTATGGTGGGAACTTCTTAGGTTCTGTGGGAGATATTTAATCACTTGGTCTAAGTACTTGTTAGCATTTCAGATGCCTTGGGTATCTAAGATATCTTCATGGGACATTTTCCTTTTGGAGTGGCAGCTGGAAACCACCAGGGAAACTCTTGCTCATCTTAGCTGCTATTTTGGCACCAGTTTTTGGTAATTGTACCCTGTCTTACATTACTGGTCTTCCTACTGATGTCCATGACACTGAGGGTGTGGCAGGAATCTTCAAAGTGACTCCCAAAATATTTTTACAGTAAAGGAGCAGCAGAGTACCTTTTCTTTGCAACAGTCGCTCAGTAATTACAGATAGTTCTGTTCCTGCCTTTGTACTGAAAGATCCAAGGAGTTTCCTGGAATAAAAGCCAGCGAACTGCTCTGTGACTGTCACAACTATTTGTCTCTGAATGGGAAGGAGAAGGTTTCAGTCACGGGTTACACGAAGATGGGTGAATGTAAAGGAAGGGTGAACTTTGAGGATCTTTCTCCATTGTGACATCAACCTTTTTACAACTGAAGAGAAAATATCAAGTGGAGAGAGGATGGGTCCCAAAGAGTGTGGTAGCATTTTGTTTCCACTATGCACAGCTGCAGATAAAGACATTTGGTACATTCCCAAAGTGTATTTTTGGCTTGCTTGATTTGCCACAGTTTTATTTCCTAAACACAAGTCATGTCTTGTTTGCTGAAAGATGATCTTAAGGTCCTTTCCAACCCTAACTATTCTATGATTCTATGATTAAATGTGCATTTAACATATAAAAAAGTTTCAGTTTCTTAAAATCAGGAAAAAAAAAAAAAAGTGTATTTGTTGATAGAACTTTTTTTTGTTTGTTTTTCAAGTTCTGTACAGAATATTCAGACAGGATATTTCACTTTCTTTTCCTAAACCCAATAGGCTTTAGTGTTCCAGCAAAGAGTTAATTGAAGCAAATAAAGTTCTTACACTGTTAATAATCCTCCCAATTTGATCTTGTTCTTTTCCCCCCTCAAGCAGTAAGAGGATAAGTGTAAGTGATAGCCAGATTTATAAATTATTTCTTGTGAACTGAATGCTTTAAAAGGGAATATAAAAATCTGCTATGTGTCAGGCAATCCATGGAGGCATTAGCAAGCGTGGCTGATTCTCAATCCCCTGAAAGCAGGAGTGATAATTTGTATATCTAGGAACTGTATGTGGAGAATGGTAATTTGTCATTAGTAAGATTAACATGATCAAGGGAATAGAATAGATTATTTACATATAAAATACAGAAGATCATTGATGCAGCAGTGATGAATAAATACATTTTGATAAATTTAAATCAATATCTTTGGGAATCAATACATAAGTTTTTAGCTGTCGTATAACTGCAGCTTTATGTTTTGTATAAAAGGTACTGCCCATTTGAGAATGGTTAAATAGATAGAGTTTTCTGGCCTGGGCATTGTTTAATCTACCTGTAGAGCAATCCTTTTGAAACACTCTACATTTAGCCACAAATTACTTTTCTTAGTTCCTTTAGAATGAAATACCACTTAAGATGTAGAATGTCTGAGCACTCATATACTATTTAAAAGGACATGACATTTTTATTATTGCAGTTTCATAGTCTAGTAAATTCTTTTTGTTCAGATAGATTTGCCTTCTTGCAGAGAGAAACTATCACAAATAATTTAATACATTTTGATCATGCTTTCAATGCTGACTGAATTACAGTTGCTGACATGGTTCATTTACTTACACAAACTGCTCTTGTGCTCACACTGTTGCTCAAAAATCCAACATTATCAGGTGAAAAAAATTGCATGAAGATAGGAAGCCATTATTCTGACCACTAAGCAATGCAGAATGAAATATCAATTGGCAAGTTGTTAACTCTGATTTTCAAATACACCATTTGCAATGACTTATAACTACCTACAATAAGTGGTTATAACCTTTTTTTTTTTTTTTTAATTTTCTGAAAGCTTCAGTAAACTATACTATCACAGTGTTTAAAGAATTTAAAGCAAATTACTTAAGGAATATTGCTCAAAGCAAGTGCTATGTAAGGCAGTAAGTGACTTCTGTGGGTGATTGAGCACTAAAGCAAAGCTGTGAGGTTTGATAATGTAGACAATGTTTATTTCCAGGAAGATTCCTATGCCAGGAATGTTCTCAACAAAACCAGTTGTTGATCTTGCTAATGGGAATATGTGCAGTGCTACATGTGTGTAGACCCAAGGAGTTCAGTGGGATTGCTCATGTGCATAAAATTACTTATGTGCCTTCATGTCCAAGGCTCAGGGCGCTGCAGTGATTTAATCTTAAAAGGTGAATCAGAGGCATTTTTGTTATACTTTGTTATACTGTGAAAAGTCTCCAGTCAGTCTTAGTTACAGGATTACTCTTCTCACAGAACAGGATATCCAAGAAAACAAAACAAACCAGAAGACAACATTGCTTTGTAGCAATATAAGCTTTGAATGTTTTCTGCCGTAGGTTGCTCAGACTTCCATTGACATCATGAGGGGGCTATGTTTAGGTGAATAATTATTTTGGCAAGGTCAAACAAATGAATAAATGCTCAAGGGAGAGCTAAACTAAAGGAGGAGGAGGCCAGAAATCCAGGACTCTTGCATGTAAGGTTACTATGACTTTACACGCAACCACAGTATTTCACTGTTACATGTTTTTGCTTGAAATCAGAAAAACTTATTCGCAGTGTATTAACCTGCAGTAAGCTCCCATTTGCAAACGAAACTGTTGTCCGCAAAGGGCTCAAAATGGCTCTTTCACTAATATGTAGAAATAAATTAAAAGGAAATGATGGATGTATGTATGCATGCACGCATGCACAAGAAGATATGAATAATATGGAGTGTCTGAAAAACCACCCCATAGAACATAGCTTAGTAGAGAAAGTATTGAAGAGGTCATTTTCTATTATCAGCTTGCAGCAGCAGAAGCTTGGAGGTTTCTCCTGTACTTCTCCAAAATGGACTTCACAGTCTTCAGTGACTGACAACTAACTTCATAGAGATTGCAGGTACTTCCTAAGCTTCAGATTTATGATTAAAAATAATTGTGGATTATAAAGACTGCATATTTCCTTATTAGGAAAATTATGAATGAATTCGTGCTCTTACTGCTTCCACCCCATCTAGAAATCTGGATGAAGGCTGGAATTTTTAGAGGAAACAGGTTTCATGAAAGATGTATGCTTGGCATCTGATGTCTGTATTTGTCACTCCTAAGGCATTTATCCAGGGACAGAATTTAGAAGCACTGGTACAACAAACTAACCATATAACCAACACAGAAAATAAGATCTTTCCACTAATTGTATAAAGGGAGCAAAGAAGAATCTTTTGCACCGTTACATACGTAGCAGAGGGGTTTAATATTACTTGAATTCAATCTGAGCTCTAAGTGCCTTTGAAATGCCCAAGCATGATTTTTACCCTTACAGAGATAAGGATCTGTGGTATCCCTTCAAATTAAGTGTGTCAAATGAGTAATTACTTTTCTAAACTAAAGAGTTCAATTTAACAGGATATTAATTGTGTTTTAAGATTATTAAAATAATATTTTGGGGGAAGTTTAATAACTGTATAAGAATGATGTAGATAATCACAGAAGATGCATATCTTCTGTTTTCCTGTTAAACCAGTAAATATTGGTAATAATTTAATAAATCCTTCAGAGCTTCAGTTTATATTAATTGAGTTTACATGATGGAGAAACAAAGGTGTTAAAATTTCACTTCAGAACTGTCTCATTACGCAAAATTCTGTCATGATGGATGACAATTGGCTATGCCTTCTTAACTAGAGTAAGAATTTCACCACAAAAATTAGAGGTAAATTAAAAGAGAAAGGTGTTCATTTCAGATATGACTTATGGGAATTGAAACTTTAGAAAAGAGAAGTGATGACAATATCTGTATTGTGAGTAGCTCCACAGTAGTCTACCGTAGGCAAACATTTTCATGAATCACTTAACAAAAAGCAGTTTTATAATATTTGACTTTCAGAAGTATTTTATAGGATTTTTTAATTAATATTAAAATCAGATTGGTAATGGTTTTATAGCTAATGGTTAAAATGTACACTGGCTACTTTGAGATTTTGTGAGTGGTGATTTTTAGCTGGCTTGTTCAATTCCTGAACATTTTTTTGAATTGTCAGTTCAGGAAGTTTTAGGTGTTTAATTTTCATTGAATGGGGAATGGAAGATTGTTTGAAATCCAGAATATATTTTGAGAGCTATACTCCATTTCCTCTGCCTCTATTAGCTTTGGAATGAGGGAAAGACCCTATCAGCACCAAGGAGCATACACTGTAAATGTACTCCGCAAAGGTGCACTAGTCTACCATTTCTTTTAGAAAACAGCCTCAAGCCCAATAAATCTTGTGGTGAGGACTGACTGTAGTGCTCTGCATCCCTGGGAGAGGTAAATACTTTCTCTGTAGCAAGGCACACTTACACCCTTCCCTTTACAGTGTTGCCAGGATTCCTGGCTTTCCTGCATTGTGGCATTTCCTGCATCCTGGCTTCCTGGCATTGTGCTAGGACCCCATAGACTAGCCTCACTGCAGTTACACAAACATGGACTTCTGTGAGTCCCAAGAACTCTAAAGGAAGTGAATTTGGCTCACAGGGCATCAAATGAAACTTTTCCCTAGCTTTGGAGGAAGATGGAATTTTGCTTTCTCTTTTGCATTTAAACAAAATCTCAAACCAAGACATTGTTGAAACAGTTACTGAGTTCCACCTGGCTCATGTGAAATCCATGTAATACCCCAAGTTTTATATGGTTTAGGAAAAACCCATAAATCGAATCGGAATGACTTGAAAGGCTGAACTTTAGTGAACTTTAGGACAAACTGGAGCTGAGCTGCAAGCTTCTGTGAAACCTGAAACCAAGAGGATTTTGCCGAGCTTCTTTTGAGGTTCATGAATTTTGAAAAGACCTATAGCATTGCCAGATTTTACCATTTTATCATGAAACTTACCCTAACTGGTGTTTTCTTTAAAGCTTTCATGCTTTCAACAAAGTGACCATGTGAGAATCTCATTTTTCATTTAAAAGAGAGCAGAAGTTTCCAGTCCCTGTGGTTATGGTGAAAAGCTTGAACTTGTGCCCAAGTGCACCAACAGTTCAAAACCAAAGGTAACTGTAGAGACTCCAGCATGCACTTTATTATTTTAAACTCAGCTTTAGGTTCTTAACTAACAATTTTTTGGGGCATTAAAAATAGCTTACCATCTGTGTTTCTACATTCCAGCCAGAGGACAATAAGTTTTTTCCCTCCTCTTATTGTTATGGTGCTTCAGAAGACAACTTCAAAGCAAAACCGGTAAATTTGGGTATCAGTAAGCCTGGCTCCAGATCTGACAGCTGTGGCAATGTCTCTCAGCTGAAACCCTGAATCCCTGTGTACCTGGATTTTGTGTAACCAGTGAGACAAAATCTAGAGAAGTGTTAAGTCTTCTAACACAGCACCATGTTCAGTAACCCAGTTCCTGCCAACCCCCAAGTTTATTGTAACAGCATAATTTTTCTTTGAAGGCTATAGGTAATTAACTCCTCTTTAGCAATGTACAGATGGTTTCAGGAAAAAAAACCTTTATTCCTTCAAATAAATAACACAAATAAGTTTACTTATGCACATGTAGGGCACTGTGTTGTGCTTTTCATTTATTACTTGATTGTGCCCTTTGTTTTGGCTTTTCCCCCCTCTGGAAGTGTTAACGACTGCTCTTGCTCATGCTCAGAGAAAGAGTTTTTTGATGCCAAAGCCAGAGAATTTCCTTGGTATAAAAATCTCTTACAATTTTACATTTCACACATTTCATGGACCAAAAATCCATCTGAACAGACTACACATCTTTCCTGAATTTTGCTTAAAGACATTGTTTTTGAGATCCAGGCTTGTAGTAAATGTTTAGGCCAACAAAAATGATAGCCACCAGTGTAGAATATTTTGGTATGCCATTAACAGAAAAAATGAATTGATTGGGAATTCTGTTTATGTTTTCATGTTATTTGACTTAGTGTCGTGGTTTAAGCCCAGCTGTAACGCAGCTTGCTCACTCACTCTCCCCTCTTTCTTCCCCCCCTGCTCCCAGAGGGAGGGGGAGGAGAGTCAAAAGAATGTAACTCCCATGGGCTGAGATAAGAACAGTCCCGTAACAAAAGTATAACATAAACCACTACTGCTACCACCAATATTAATAATGATAAGGGAAACAACAAGGGAAGAGAATATAACCGCTTACCACCCACCAACTGATACCAGGCCAGACCAAGCAGTGAACCCCCTTTTCTGGGTCCCTGCCCACAGTTTTTCCATCCTGGACATGACGTGCTGTGGTATGGAATACCTCTTTGATCAGTTTGGGTTAGGTGGCCTGCTGCTGCTTCCTCCCAGCTTCCTCTCCTCTCTGGCAGAGCAGGAGACACAGAAAGTCCTTGGTCAGACTAAACATTTGAGCAGTAACTAAAAACATAGATATTATCAGAGCTGTTCCAAGGCCAAAAGTCAAAAACGCAGTGCTGCACCAGCTACTAAGAAGGACAAAATGTGACTGCTACTGCTGAACACAGGACACTTGGCAGAAATGATAATCCTAAGAGTTGAGAATTATTTTCCTTTTCTGAATTAAACTAAACCAGTTATCAGAAAAATTAAGAGAGCTGAAGGCTCAGTAACTTAATGTTTTGCTATACAATAACCATTCATCTAATTTAGAAACTGTAAAGCTATGATAGTATTCTGGAACAAGTTCTCTTTGTGCCAAGAAAGATGGAAGTTACTTTTTAAGGAATAATACAAACTACATAGTATTATCTAAAGGTAATAGCAACCCTTTTTTGTTTCATATTGTATACAAGTTTATGTTGTCTCTAAATTGGAGAGATATTGATTTGACAGATGGACCACTTGATGGATAAAGAACTCAGTGGATGGCCGCACGTTAAGAGTTGTGGTCCATGGCTCAGTGTCCAACGAATGGTGTCCCTTGGGGATCCGTGTTGGGACTGGTCTTGTTCAACATCTTTGTTGGTAACATAGACAGTAGGATTGAGTGTGACCTCAACAAGTTTGCCGATGACACCAAGCTGTGTGGTTCGGTCGATATGCTGGAGGGAAGGAATGCCAGCCAGAGGGACCTTGACACGCTTGGGAGGTGGGCTGATGCCAACCTGATGAAGTTTAACCATGACAACTGCAAGGTCCTACACCTGGGTCAGAGCCATCCCTAGCACAGCTACAGGTTGGGCAGAGAAGATGTTCAGAGGAGCCCTGCAGAGAAGGACGTGGGGATATTGGTTGATGGAAAAATGAACATGAGCTGGCAGTGTGTTCTCGCAGCCCAGAAAACCAACTGTATCCTGAGCTGCATCAAAAGGAGTGTGACCAGCAGGTCGAGGGAGGTGATCCTGCCCCTCTGCTCTGCTCTTGTGAGACCTCAC
>JAOEHY010019439.1:0-26297 GCA_025447955.1 Psilopsiagon aurifrons | reverse complement strand
CAGAGCATGAGGCTCAGAAAGTCCTTGGCCAGACCAAACATCACTAAGCCATAACTAAAAACATTGGTGTTATCAGAACTGTTCTCAGGCCCCAAGTCAAAAACACAGCCCTGCACCAGCTACTAAGAAGGAGAAAAATGACTGCTACTGCTGAACCGATGACAATGGCTCAATGTCCAGCTGGAGACCAGTGACGAGTGATGTCCCTCAGGGATCGGTGTTGGGACCGGTCTTCTTCAACATCTTTGTTGGTGACATGGACAGTGAGATTGAGTGCGCCCTCAGCAACTTTGCCAATGACACCAAGATGTGTGGTTCAGTTGATATGCTGGAGAGAAGGAATGCCATCCAGAGGGAGCTTAATATGCTTGTGAGGTGGACTGATGCTAACCTGATGAAGTTTAACCATGAGAAGCACAAGGTCTTATACCTGGGTGGGGGCAATCCCAGGCATAGCTACAGGTTGGGCAGAGAAGAGATTGAGAACAGCCCTGCGGAGAAGGACTTGGGGGTGATGGTTGATGAGAAACTTAGCATGAGCCAGAAGTGTGCACTTGCAGCCCAGAAAGCCAACCATATCCTGGGCTGCACCAAAAGGAGTGTGACCAGCAGGTCGAGGGAGGTGATCCTGCCTCTCTACTCTGCTCTTGGGAGACCTCACTTGGAGTATTGTGTACAGTTCTGGTGTCCTGAGCGCAAAAAGGACATGGAACTTTTGGAACAAGTCCAGAGAAGGGCCACGAGGACGATCAGGGGACTGGAGCGCCTCCCATATGAAGATAGGCTGAGAAATCTGGGACTGTTCAGCCTGGAGAAGATAAGGCTGCATCGAGACCTCATAGCAGCCTTCCAATATCTGAAGGGGGCCTATAGGGATGCTGGAGATGGACTCTTCATTAGGAACTGTAGTGATAGGACAAGGAGTAATGGGTTCAAACTTAAACAGGGTAAGTTTAGACTGGATATGAGGAAGAAATTCTTTCCTGTAAGGGTGATGAGGCACCAGAATGGGTTGCCCAGGGAAGTTGTGAATGCTCCATCACTGGCGCTGTTCAAGGCTGAGTTGGACAGAGCCTTGGGTGACATGATTTAGTGTGAGGTGTTCCTGCCCATGGCAGGGGGATTGGAGCTAAATGATCTGTAAGGTCCAGACCTTCCAACCCTAATTATTCTATGATTCTATGATTCCTGAAGTTAGATACCCTTGCTTTAAGAAAATGGTCTTGGCTCATTGCACTCACCACTGGTGGGCACTCCAACCAAAGAGAAGCAGCACTAACCCCAAATCCTGGCAGACTACCCAGCTAGTACATTTGATATGTGGGGCACTTTATCATGAGAGCCATATCCCAGGTTTTACTGCAAGGTTACTAGGCACTGGGTCATGCTCACAGCTTCTAAGTGGAGATCTGAGAGTAGGAGGAGTAGCCATAGAGATACTAATGACATACTGCAAAAATAGTGCAGTGTGAAAGCTGCAATTACTTCTGTGTACTGGTAAGAAATTTGTATGAGTATCCACACACTGTAATGTCCAGGGCCCTATATCTCCAGGCATATATAGGAGTGCTCTATTATCCTGGCTGCAAGGCTTCACCTGAAACTTCCTCTAATTGACACCAAAGTATTTTAGTGTCCTGATGGAATGAATTGTACAAGTACCAGAATTCTTTCACGAAAACTTACCGTGTTATATCAGCCTGCGAATGCAGCCCATAGCAACTTTACAGGAACAGCTGTAATATTTAAATTCAAGTAGTGCTTGATGTCAGACTCTTAAGAGAATAAAAAAAATATTGCCAGCTTTAAATACTACCAATTTCTTGTATTCCTCTTTTTTTCCTGATGAACAATTCTATTGTGGTGACATAGAACAGTCATGACATTTATTTTAAAAGCTGAGAGCACTTATTTGTGAGCAATGAGGATAAACATTTAAGTGTCAGCACCTGACTATTGAAAAAAGAGAATTAGTATTCCATTATGGTTAATTCTTCCCCCCACCTGAAATTCTAGGTTTTCTGGTGATACAGCAGTATGCATTAATAGGACACGAATAAACCCTTACTTAAGGAGAGGATATATTTGAAGAAAAAGGTGATTAATCCATTTCATAAGGAGCTGTATGCCGTAGGAAAATTGAGCCTAGAAATGTGAAAGATTGATAAGAGACTGTTGTATTTTTTCTACCAAATGAGGAAAATTTAATATGTATATAGAAGACCCAAAAATGGGTCTGGTTTAAAAATATGGTGATTTTGTTCAAAGGCATTTGCATCCTCCCTCTGCTGTTTCTTTTATTCGAGGATGGGTTCCACAATTTGCACCCTCACCTTCTGGAACCTGTGCATCTCTTTAAACCAAATTGTCGTTGAGTATATTTAGTGCTTTTGAGTATTAGTACTAAGCTATACAAATCATCTAAATTTCTATTAGCATGCTATAAGTGCTTTAAAGGAATACTAACTCGAATCAAATCTGCTTGTTTAAAAGTACCTTATTTCAAGCACCTCACTGTATAGCACTTTGATCCGGTCTTGTCACCTTAGCATGATTTTCTTGTGTTTTTGTTTGTTGTTCTGTTTTCTGAGAGAAGAGAAACATCTTCAGTTTACCATTTGGGGAGAACTGCAAAGCTCTATGTATGCAGATCTTCCTCCAAACCTCAATTCAGGCTGTTTGGATCCTCTTAGGGTTTGCAGCAGGTTTTGGTTTGACGTGCTGGTCAACAGTATGTATGCACAATGATATGCAGCTCACGGTTTAGTAGAGTTACTTGTATGCTTTGTTACAAGTTTATTTGTATTTGATTATTTCCATCAGCTGACTTTGTTGGTTTTGCGAAAATAATGCTGACTTTTGCTATTCTAAAGCAAATAGCTGTTGTGAACAGGTTCACCATGGACCTTTAAAATACATAGGCATATGCACAGCCAAAGGACATTCATTTCTGGCATGCTGTGGGAGCATGACCCCTCCTCATGCATGCTCTGAGTGCTTCCTGGTCCAGTTCTTGTTCTCCTAGGTGGTGTGTGCTGGGGATTTCCTTCTTTGAAACTGATTATGGCTATCTAAAGGAAAGTATGCAGGCAGTTACATGTAACAGTGTTAAAATTACTCGTTCAAACCAAAGATCCACCTAGCTCTGTTTGTCATCCTTCAATAATGGGTATTTCGGGAACAATAAGAATAGAGTGGGCAGAAAGGGATACTTTTTCCAGAAAGTCATTTCCCAGTAACAGGCAGTTTAGGGCCTTCCGGAGTCAGAGACGGTATATTTTGATTCAATTTGACTCAGAATGTTTGCCTGAGATCTGGTCAAATCAGTTTTGCAGCCTTTTTACACCTCGATTCATCTGCAGTGTCCAGTGGCAAAGAGCTTGTCCCCTGAATTCTGATTCTTTCATATCTGCCCTCCCCCAGCTACATTTGGTGTCGTTGTTGTATGCTTGCTTTCTTTTTACCTTCTTTATGGCAATTCTAAGTTTATAGAAGATGCTGACGCTACCCATCCACAGTAGTTTTGTTGTCAAGCTGAAGAATCCTCGTTTATGTAACACTTCAAAGTAAAACTTAATTAATATGCTGAAATACTTCCCAGCATTTTCCAATATTCTTCAACAGAATCTAATCTGAATTTTGCCTAAAATAAAAAATTAATTATGGGAATGTAAGCAACCAATGTCTGCATTTGGGGATTTTTTGTTACTTTCCTCTATCAACCATTTTCTGGATCTGAATGATGCATTTCTTCATTTCCTTCAGAAGAAAAAGGACAAACACTCCCCCCCCCCCGACACATGCAAAAGGAAAAACATCTATCCAATCTAAGCAGATTTTCTTAAATTTCATTTTCCCTGCATACGACCTAGATTTTTGGTTGTGTCATTCGGAAACATATTAACTTTCCTTTTATGAGTGTACATGTATGTATGAGTGTGTGTGTGCGTAATAATATTTTTTTCTGCAGTTGCTATGGAAAACAGTATTGTGTGGTGAATCATGCTTTGACTTTTGTTGAAAAGTGCCATCCTGCTTATTTTACAATAATTTTAATTACAAATATTTCTTGCAGATTAAAATGTTAACAAGTGGGATGTATGCTTAAGTGGAGTCTGAATACACTTTAAAGGTGTTTTTTTGTAGCTTACTATATGAACTGCAGCATTTTTAATGCCACTCTATAAAATAAAAGTTATCATAGAATCACAAAATCACAGAATACCTGGTTGGAAGGGACCTCAAGGATCATATGGTCCTATCATTCTTGGCAAAGCATGACCTAAGATAGATGTCCCAGCACCTTGTCCAGCCGAGTCTTACAAGTGTCCAGCTCTGGGGAATCCACCATTTCCCCAGAGAGGTTATTCCAATGACTGACTGTTTGAAAAATTTTCTTCTTGTGTCTAGTTTTTTTGTTTGTTTTGTTTTGTTTTTTATTTGGGTTGTTTTTTTAGTTTTTTTCATTTTACCATATTTAGTCATTGGACCAAAAGAGCATGACAATCAACATTCACTGTGGTGTGGACAACAAGGTTAAAACTACCTCCTGTTAAGTTTTGCAGCAAGTGGATCTTGAATGGTTCAAGTCCATGTTCCAACTGTTGCCCTTGCTGTGCATATTATTTAAATATTACTTCTTTAGGCTTTCTTTTTCTTCCTTTTTCTTTCCTCTTCCCAGCTCAAAAAACAAAAACTCATCCATTCTCGTGAAAAGTGACAAATGTGTTCCAGCCAAATGTTTGCATTTGGCAAATTATTATTTTGACGTCTTCCACATCTGTTCTCTCTCTTTTTCTTCTCTCTTTTTTTTTTTTTTTATGAAGACTATCACTCTGCACTGCACAGAAGAATTGCTGATGTCCCATTTTTAGATCATGAAGTGAAATACATAGGAAGTGGGAGAAACCTAATTTCAATTAACATTTCAGAGCAAGAGCCAAAGTAGTTTAAATAAAAGTAATGATGAAGAATGGAAAGTTGTCATAGCAGTATTTTGCAAGTCAGTTTATGGCAAATAAACATTTAAGGCTTCATCAATTATTTTTTTCTTTCTCCATCAACTCCCTTTAATGATCTTAGCATCAAATCTGTCTTATGTAAGCTTTATAAAAAGGACAAACCAAACCAGAATCTGAAACAGCCATTTTCACACCTATTCCTTCTCCTATATATAACTTTTTTAAATGAAGATTGTTTCCTGAAAACCTTGAAATTTGTAGTTGGAATAAGAGATGAAAGCTGTTCAAAGAACCTCATATTAGCTTTGGCCTGCTAATTAATTTTTATCTATGCATGACGTAATAAATTCAGTGAGCAACTAACTGGTGGTTATCCAAGTAGGGAATTCAAGTTGTCCTAACACTTTTGTCAGAGAAGCTTAGGTAATGAAAGACGAACATGCATGTGAATAAAACAACAAATCCCTGGCAGAATTAAATGTGGTTCAACATCTCAACTACAGAAAGCCTGTGACTTACTTGCCTATAGATGATAAACGAAATCCAAGTCTTGACTGATGTTAGTCTATGCTAGCCTTAGTCTTACCCCTCACTTTGGTAATAACTGTTCTTCATCACCAGAAAAAACAAAAGAAGAGATCATATTAGTTTTCATTTTAATTTTGTTTGCTCTTCACATTCTACTCTCTTTATATTAACTTCAGTGTCCTGTTCCAATTTTTAATCAGATGAAACAAGGAGCTAACAACAAAACCAAATGTTGCCCCCATTATTTACCACCTGTCTTTGGGATCTGAACATACTTGTATTCACCTGAGTTTTCTATACAAATCTGCAGGATTCCTGATACTTCTCCCTGCCAACCTACCAAGTCTTTCCTTTGTGAGTCCAAAAAATGACACAAAATATATAGAGAATTGCAAACAAACAAAGACTGGAACTCTGAGCTTTGTACATTCCAGTTTTGTGTCCTTCATACTGTTCTTCATGTTACTCTTGTTCAGATGGCTCTCCTGTATCTGATATATTTTTGCCTTGCTAGCAGGAGGAAAAGCTTTTGTGATAACTATTGAGGCTTCATATTAAATCTTCAGATATTGTATGTCACAGTGGTCTAATAGCAACTGGATTTCTTGTATTAGTATTTTGCATTATATTCTAATTACTTGTTTCAGCAGAAGCTGAAGTAGAAGTAAATAAAAGAATGAAGCATTATAGAAATATAGAACTGTGATGTACAGAGTATACCTTGAAAGCTTCTGAAGTTAAGCAGATACAATTACTTGCATTCAAATTAATCCAGTGATGCGTTAGCTAGATTAATAAAGCTTGTATTAATTAATCTGTTTATTAGAAGAAAAATAAATTTTTCCTTTTTATGCTCAAGATCTCGCTGTTTTCTGATGTAAAGGCCATTGTTTTATATGGACTACCTAGCTAATAGTTTTGTTTTCTATTTCTAAATGATTCAACAGTAACTTACGTATTACTTAATAACCTGAAAATAGCTGATCTTACAATTTGCTGATTTTTATGAGCATATGGTCAGGTCCTTCATTTTTCTCCAAATTAAATTTCTTCAACTGTAAGTAAATAAAAAGGAAAGTGGGCGAGGTTTGTTTCTTTTTTTAACAGCCCTGATGTGTATTGATCAGGATTGTTTGAGCTTTATAGCAATATCAGTAATGTTTGTTGTGTTCCAGGTTATTGAATCTTTCTCAGAGCTGTCTTGTGTGTCATAACATTTTGTAAATGTAATTTAAAAGGTGTAACCATTCCCCCCTTGAGGTATTTGGGGGTTTTGATATTCCACAAGTGTATTAAAAAAAAACCCAACCAAACAAAAAGCAACCAACACATGAAGAGCTGGTTGAGCAACTCCTTTGATTTTATTTATGCTTTCTATTCAACATTTTCTAGAAGAATTTCAGGTTTTGTTTATAGTGATAAAACCAAGTATTGCTGTGGGAGCAAATTCAGATGAGTGGGACAATGTGTGGAAAATAACAAAAAGATGGTGAAGCAACATAGAAGAGGCAGAGTGTGGTTGCTTTGTTTCATTGTTTTGTTGGGTGGCTTCCCCCAAAACATACCTCACATGAATCATAGTGTTTTAGTGGAGATAATGCTTTGAAGAAAGCTGTAAGCATGTTCAGTGGAATATGATCTTCATTTTATCATTCATGTTACTTCTGGAATTCTTTGTGGGAAAAAAACTGCTGAACCATCTGATATTGCAAGCAATTGTTCTTATGAGCCAAAAGAATAAAGTCTGCAATTTCCAAAGGTACATCCAAAAAGTAGTTGATTTTTTTTTTTTGTTCAGTTTAACTTCTGAATGCTTCTATACTATGTAGATGCCATTTGACAAGTGAAGCAAAGACACAGGGTAGGTTTTTACAAGACCACTATGGTTTTGCTCTAACAGAGCATTTGAAAGTCGGTTGGTTTGTTTCTTTGAGAAAAATGCTTGTCTTCCCTTGAGTTCTTTGTTTTATCTATTACATCACAGAGATGAAAACAAATTTTTTGCCAGAAATCTGACTCTTGTATTGGTGAAAATTTGTGGGTTCATGTATATTAATTTAAAAAAAATTAATAGTTTTCTTTTTAAGGCTGCCAATTTTGTGCTGAAGTTGTGAAAAGATTTTAGCAGTATGAAACAAATTATGGATAAAGCCAATTTTTATTTCTTGTGCTTTTTTCTCTTAGTTTGCCAAAAAGCAGTTTGGCACAAGAAAATAGAAGTTTGGATTTAGAGGCATTTTGCATGCAAGTAGTCATAGACACTGTCAAAGGCATAGGGTTCTACAACAGCATGAGGTTTTCAGCAGTAAAGAGGCCATTATACTCTATATGCCTTAAGTAAGTAAAGGTCAATGTGCTTTCTCTTAAATGCACACCCAGACTCGTAAAATACATTTTTAAAGTACAAAATTCTTATTTCTAAGTATCACCTATAAGGCTATATTTGAAGAGACAAAACCCAACGAAACTTCCAAAAACCAGGAACAAGGTGGTTTGGAGGACTGGTCCCATGATGGTATTTGTAGGTATTTATGGTACATATAAAAATATTTATAAATACTTATAAAACATATACAAATAACACAAGTTTAACCTTATTTTCTTAAACAAACAAAAAACGCCAAAAAAAAACCCCAAACAGAAATCTAAAGAAAAATGGGCTTTTGTTAATTAGGTGTTTTCTAGGATTTTTTCCCTTATCCATGTTCATAACCATTCTTTCTACCATTTCATTTTTCTCTGTTTTCATTATATTTAGAAAGATTTTACTTTCAGATGGAGCTCCACAGGATTTTTTTATATTCAGTGTTTCATTTTTATGAAAGTAAGTCTGACTTTATTCCATATATTAATGGAAAAAGTGCATTCTATGGCTTCTTATAGCAGCTGCATGATTGCAGGACCTATAGGAGGTAGGCCTTTCTGATTTTTCTCTTCTGCTTATTTCACATATTATTGTACCTAGAAGAGTAACCCACTAGCTTGAATTACTGTAAGTTTTCTCCATTCAGCACTATATGCATTGAAATGCGCTGTTTAACTGCATAATACTTCAATTACATGAAAGAAAAGAGGATCACATGCATTTTTAACATGCTTTTTATAGTTTTTCTAAAAATATTCAATAATTTCAATTTAGTAACTTGCTCTGAAGTTGCTCCAAATTTTTATTAACTGAAATTAATCCTCTTTAATGTATAAAGCATCATCTCTCAATTTTTGTTCCAGTTTTAAAGTAGATGAATTGAAATTATTCTGTGTAATCTTGTACTGAATATGGAGCAAGGCAAAAGTCTGAGGCTCTAAATTCCATAGATTGTTGTATAAAAAATTATATATTTTTACACATATAAATTTGGCTTGTGACATGGCTTCCAGAGCAAAGACACCGGATAAGGGGGTGTATGGAGTTGGGTAACTGCAGCCAAAGAAGAGGCTGGAGAGTGCGCAGTACAACCTGTCATCATTTCTGTTCTCTTGAATATATCATTGGCACTTCCCTGTCCAGATAGGAGTAATTTATTCCAAACTGTGTTGTCAACAGCACTTTTATTTTGGTGTTTCCAAGTTTATCTGATATCAGTAACCGTATCTCCACTTCTCAAAGGCAAAACCATCACTTAACATGAAAATGCGTCACATTGACAGTGCTAAAGTTATAATATTGTTTATAGTGCTCTTCTGAATGCTATTACAAACCCTCGTATAAATGGCATATAAATGACATGGCTACTGTGGAAGACAAACAGTGATTTACTGCTGCGTATGATGGTGCTTTCACTCACTGTGGGAAGTAGCTGGGTGTTGTGGTGGTTTTCTGAAATGTTGTAATGTATTTGAAATACTTCAGATTGGAATGCTAAGAGGAATAATAACACCAAGAAACAAAACTGAAGGTGAAGAAACTTAGAAATATAGAAAAAAATGCACATTGTTGATATTATCTAGGAATTGAGACTTCTGTTTGAAATATGGTGCGTACCACTTCCTCCATAAATATTGCAACTAATACGCATTTCTGGACAGGTAGTTGTAATAACTAATGGTTGTAATTCCAGAGAACCTATTACACTTACCAAAGCTGTTCTCTTGAAAACATTCTTTCGAGAGTATAATTAACCTCCTGCCTTTTCATGTTCCTGCTGCTTACGACTAACTGGAACAAATAGCTCTGTTATAATTATCTTCCTGCACTTTCTTCCCTCTCATTCATCTTAAAAAATTTATCACGACTTTCACTTCTCTATGTTTCCTATATTATTTGCAAGATTTTAATTTATGTTGACTTTAATAAAGTCATGTAGAATCACTTTGTTTGAGCAAAGCTGTCAAGAATTTGAGAACACAATGACTGAGTTTGTTACTTATGTAGAGATTTACCCTCTTATTATTACAGGCAGCAGAGTTATCCATTTTCCAAATGGTTCCATGTCAGAAACTGAAATTTTTTTCTTCTTCTCCACCACTACTCTCCTGAGTAAGATGTTTTACAATATCAGTAGCCTGACACTTGAAAGGCAGTCTTTTTCTTCCGCAGTTCATTTTCTCCTCCATAATTTTCAGTCAGATTTTCTTTAGCTGATTCTGGTTTAATTTTATGCTGAAAGTTTAAAAGATCACTTGCTTTTGAAATATCAAATTTTTCACTACATCAAGTTCTTTTTTTCTGGAAGAATAACTATATTCTTTTTTTATTTTCATTTAAAAAACACCTCAAATTATTTTCTATTTTGTTTTTAATACAAGTCTTCAGGCTTCCCACCATTCATCACAAGGTAAAATTCCTCCTGCAACACAGTTGCAGCCTAAAACAGAGAGCCTGTGTGCTGTCTCTGAAACAGTATCTTAAATATTTTTCTTGAACATGCATGTAGTCTGCAAAGTCTTTTTGTGGGGTGAAGGTGGCAATTTAGTGCTGCTGTTTTGACTGAGATTGCAGTACATCTTCAGATTTCCCTTCCCAGCTCTGGTTTCTAGGAGAGACTTAGAGACTGAAACCCCCCCCCCCACATCTGTGGGAAGGGAGAAAGGGAAATAAGAAATTGGTTGTAGAGCTTGAAAAAGAAGATGAAAGAGCTGTGACAGGATGGAAGGATGAAAGGCAAGGGGCTATAAGACAGCCAAAAAGGCTTACACTCTCCTTATCATAAGAAAATCCAGCAAAAACTGAATAAAGGACTTTAATATGTCGTTTTTCTTGTACCATCTGTTAACAATTAAATTGTTGTTAACAAAGATACTATTCCTGCATCTCTGATAACTCTTCATCACTGTGAAGTGATGAGTATGACTGATAGTGATGTGTATGTCAGCTGTGGCCAAGACCCCCAGATTTGGCTGACACTGGTGCATCTGATTTTTTGGCATCCTAGAGCCACTTGCTGGTTTGTTGCTTTACTGTTAAGTGGCATCAGGGCAAAGTGCAGGGTGGGCTCTGATAACTGCAGGTCTATAAGGACAGTGAAGAAGTGTGGGCCAAGAAGCACTGAATCTCCGGAGGACAACGAGCACTCATGCTTTTTGCCCTAAAGGTGGCTCTAGACTGTAGACTCTCAGAGGCAAAGCAGTGGGTTCATACCAGGTTTTGGAGGCAAGAGTTTTAAGGACTTTACAAAGGTGTAAAAAAAACCCCTGATTGATAGTGTTTAACCATTTTGTGCTCTGGAGAATGCTCAGGAGTGGCAGATTAGGCGGCTGTTGAGCTGAAATGTGTCTGACCTGTTGTACGCCTTGAACTCATATCTCCTTGTAATAGGAAACCAGCTCCTTTTTTCTATTTGGTTTTTTTTTTTTCCCCCTCAAATGACTTTGAATGGTGGACACTTGATACCTGTTTTGGAATTTAACTAGTAGGATTTCTTTATAGTGCATGATGTCAATGCTCTTATAAGGAAAAAAAAATTCTTCTACTTTCTTCTGATTGTTATTTTTTGTGTGAGTGGGGATTGTGGAATTGTAGACACCTTGTTTGTATCATACGTTCTGACTAGAATCAATAAGTAAATATTTGTGTTCTCTTTATTGAAGATAAATTTTTATCATTTGGGTAATTTCCACTCCATAGCATGTTGATTCACTTTGTAGTAAAATATGGTTTTGAAGCTTCATTAAAGACCTTCCATTTCTGCTTTCTATAGTCACAAATCATGAAGTACTGTTGAAGACTCCATCAACAGGAAGAATTTTACAGATAATAAAGTAATACACTCTCTTAGGTTTTGTTTAATTGGGATTTTTAAGATGGTTGGGTTGAGAGGAGCTTTAAGTGAAAATATAAGCAGATACCTCTTCCAGTTTTCATTTTGGTAGGCTTTCTTAAAGTGAATGTCTTGCTAAGATGAATTGAAGTGCAGCAAGTGAGGGAGAGAACAATTATGAAAGCCGAAGCTGCATGTACAGAAGAAAATATTTTGTGACTACTTTATGGCATTTCTCTGAAAACCATGCTCAGCACAGTGAGAAACCTGGCCAATAGTCAAATTCTTCAAATACAGCAAGTACAGCTGATTGTTAGTAAAAAATAATTATTAACTTTTGCTTCATTTTTATTTTTTACTATATTGTTATTATGTATTAAGCTGCTGAAGTCCTACTGGCTTCAGAAATCCTATATAGGAAGCTTTATAAGACTGAAGATGTTGTATACTTCAAATGAGTTAACATGTAGTAGTTTCACAGTGGGCTGAGTTAGTCCCATATGGGGACAATGTGTCCAGAAGATTTAGTGATCTTGCACACACAGTCTCCTTCAAGTGTGGCAGCATCATCCTCTATGTAAATAACAGCTGATTTCCTCTTGTCTCAATTCAGGAACAGTTCATTTGTCACTCTTCCTGCTGCCAGCTAAAAGGGACATTTTCTCTGTGAAGAGGAAGATTTCTTTTTTTCTGTTTTTCTTCTTTGTTTGTTTTTTTTTTTTTTAAGTGAGCCCCTTTATCCTTAATAGCTATCACTGATTTTCCAAGCAGCATAAGAAAGCGTCAATAACATTTGGAAATCTTGATTTTATATAGAACTCAGTGAAAAATTGCTAACTGGGTAGAATTTGGAAATTTGGAAGATTTCTGTTTTCCAGAGCCAAAGATAGTAGTTTATAACAGAATAATTTACCTATATTTTACCCTGAATTATTAAAAGTGCTTAAAGCAAGAGAATGTGCTGTAGCTGTGACCTGTTGTGTAAGCTATTGGTTAAGCTGAAATACTGGTTGCAAAAAGACCTAGTCCATTTATAGTCTTAAATTTGCAGTCGAGTATAATAAAATCCCTAAAATCGGGATGCATTATTTTTCATAACTGTGTGGTCTGTTGCCTTTTGATTTTCATAATAATTATCTGTTAACATTGATGATACATACTAACTATCCATCCTTGTGATGATTTTTAAAGTGAACCTACAGCAACCTATATCCTAGTATAACTCCTTGCATATGTGTTAAGTACAGAAGTTCCTTTGAATCAGCAGGGGTGGTGGTGACATTTATCATGTAAGATGTTATCTAAAATTCTCAGCTGTTCTTCAGTGATGATATTGCTCTTCTCCTAAGCTTAAGTGTTGGATGTGATATGTCTTCATGTTACAAAAATAAGTTCCTGGTTCCTATGGGCATGTATGTAATTGGTTGACTACAATCAGATCACTCAAATTAAAAAAGACATTTGACTTCTGATTTTTTAGCTAAAATGTTCCAGCTTATGTGACTGAGATGTCAATGTTATTAAATCAGGCATTTTCCTTTTTGGGCGATAGAATTTTTTTTCCAGGTTACTTTACATATTTTGAGATGCAAATGGTAAAACAGAACAAGTGGTGTTATTTTCTAAACCAGTTAAGACTCTCAGAGGTTTCTTTAAATTGAACTCAAAGAACTTATGTTATCTTGAGAAGTGCTAAGAGTCCTTCACACTGCAGGAAGCTCTTCAGTTTGCGACACCTGACTCCTGAGCTGAAAAATGCGTATCCTCTTCCAGGCAGTGCCCAGTGGTGCTTCCCTTGAACTTCACGGCAGTATCTTTGTACAGGGGGTTATTTACTGATGATTGCGTAATGCCGGAACAAATCCATTTTTGGGTCCT
This sequence comes from Psilopsiagon aurifrons, assembly GCA_025447955.1. Lineage (NCBI taxonomy): Eukaryota > Metazoa > Chordata > Aves > Psittaciformes > Psittacidae > Psilopsiagon > Psilopsiagon aurifrons. Next base: position 12,733 of record JAOEHY010019439.1, on the reverse strand, counting down.
TGCCGTGGTCAGAATATTCCAAAATCTGAACATTTGAGCCGAGTAGTGGATTTTTCCCTGTCCGATTGTGTATCAGTTACCCACAGAAATTTGAAGGGGGCTGTGGATTGTGCAGCCTGAGATTTCTCTGTTTGTTGGCTGTTAGAGAGAGATCAGGAATGGAGGTTACTGTCATCCATAAAAAATATCTGACCTCTTCTCCTCTGAGGAAACTCCACAAATTGATTGGGAGCAGACACTGCTGGCTTCATAAGCTCATGATATTCAGTGACAGGTCACATTTCTTATACTACTGCTACATTTGGCAGTCTGCTACCTGGTATATAAACAATGTTCATCTGTGAGAAGTGAGAAAGTACACAGCACACGTTTGGGCATGCTGGACTCTGCCACTGACAGGTGTTTACAGAGACCATCCATTGCCTAATGATGGGCAGGTTTAGGGGGAACAGCATTTACAGGGCAGGGAGGATCCCATATATCTTGGGATCCGCTGGTGGGAATATGGGTAACCTGCCTCCAGGCAGCTCTGCTGCAGCAAGTTTACCATGTGTATGATTACTGTGTTGACTGATATGAAAGCAAATCTTGTTGTGTCTGCCTTACTTGTCAAGAAATTTTGAGACTTTGATGTGGAAATCTATTCAATTTTTTTCTATGAAATATTTAATTGTGTGATGTGAAGACAGATTAAGTCATACTGTTTTGAAGGACAGCTGGTTAGGAAAAGAAAATCTTCAATCAGTCTAAGGTAATAAGGTATTTAACCCAGATGAGACTTTTGTTGTACTTGTTAGGAACTATCATGTTTTATTCACTTGGTAAATATACTTCCTTTCTTAATAGCTCTGAGTACATTTAAGTGAGCAGGTTCTTGCCTTGTTCCTTAATTTGATTGTGTCTTATACTTTTGTCATGGTTTAAGCCCAGCTGAACCCAGGACAACTCTCCTTCCTTATTATTTCACAAAATTTAAGAGGGTGTGTAGCAAGCTGTATATTTTTCCACTTAACATGTTTGCAGAAATGGAAATCATGCTGGAATTTAAAGTCCAAATTATCTCCACCACCGTTGAGGTATTTTTCATTTGGTGTTAGTGGAAGCAGAATGAGTTTTCTAAACTACATTTTCCTTTTTCTAAAACACTGGCAAGATATTCCAATCTTATCTAGCTATCAAAATAAGATATCAGCTTTTTTGAAAACACTAAATATGTCAGTTGCTAAGCATTTTGGAAAATCTTTTTTAGGAACCTGAGTGGAAGCTGAGCATGTACATGTATAAAGCATTTCTTAGTGGCTCTTTCTGAGCATAGCATGTAGCGGAGAGAGTTCAGTATTCATTTATTCACTGACTGGAGAGTTACAGAAGGGCCAGGTGAATGTGTGCAAATCTAGCCTGTAATCATTAGTCTTATGTGGCAAGTTACAATAACTTACAAAGGGTAAGTCATACTCACTGTAAAAAGAAGGGGCTTTAAAAGGTACAGGAGGCAGTTAGGTACTTCATTTTCCATGGAGTGTGTAGTTATTTTTCTTTCCTTTGGATCCCATTCTTGAGATTTTTCAGCAGAGAAACCAAGGCTTTAAAAAAAATATAAATAGATTAGGAAATAAGACATTTTTCATTCTGTACAAAGTTCTGGGCCCATAATAATTGCTGTTGTAAGTTAGGTACCACTTAACAGCTGTCCAATATGCCAACTGTACAGAATTCCAGCCCTGGATTCAAGCTGTTACAGCCCAGTGTAATATGTTCTCAATGCTCTAGTACATTATATTCTTTAAAGAAAAAATAAGCAGTGCACTGAGGGGATAATCAATATGTCTACAACTGATGTTAATCAGCTTAGCTCCTATTCTAGCGCCAGGTGGGGAGGGGTAAAATTTTTGAAAACAACATAGGTGTTCCGTGTTACAGCGCGTTATCACGGCATCCAAACAGACCTCGGTATTCAAAGGCAGTTCTACAACCTTAAGCATTTAATGCTGTGCTTAAACATATAGATGGATTGTGTAATTTTGATAGGTTTTAAAAAGTATTTTAGGCAGTCAGAATAATGTGCTGTTGAGACCTACAGAAATACTAGAAAATCATTTATTTACCTGCATGTTACTGTGTGAATGTTTCTTTCATGCATTCTTTTCAAGACTAATTATAGTCTCTAAAAATCTATTTTTGGCTCTTTTAAATATCACACACACACACACACACACACACACACACAAACGCACACGAGCACACACACACACACATTCTCTTATCCTGTTGTTTGACATTCCCATCTCTGCATAAAGTTCTTATTCTCTCTTCCAAGTTTGCTTCCTAATTCTGTCCATATTAGTGTCCAGATTGTGTACTTGAGAATCACCCTTTCTCCTCCAGGTTAAGTATCTAGTCACCATCCGCTCTTGTCTTTCATGTAAAACCTACATAAAGCACTTTGTCTTCTCATTGTGTGTTCCCACTCTTCTCTTATAAAAGTTTTGCATCTGTTTTCTACAAGATTTTCTCTTCTCTCTTTGATTTTCTCAACGGTCATTGTGTGCTATTCACTGAAGTTTGGGGTTCTTTAGAATTATTGTATCAGATGATGCGACTTCAGTGTGCCTGCCATAGGCAGAGACACTTTTCTCTACGTCAGGTTGCTCAAAGCCCCATCCAGCCTGTCCTTGGCCACTTCCATGGATGAGACAGACACAAGTTCTCTGGGCATCTTGATCCAGTGACTCATCACCCTCACAGTGAACAATTTCTTCCTAATATCTAATCCTAATCTACCCTTTTTCAGTTTAAAGCCATTCCCCCTTGTCTGATCACTGCATACTCTTGTAAGAAGTCCCTATCCAGATTTCCTGTAAGGCTCCTTTAGGTACTGGGAGCTGCCCTAAGGTCTCCCTGGTGCCTTCTCTTCTCCAGGCTGAACAAGCCCAACTCTTTCAGCCTGTCTTCACAGGAGAGGTGCCTCAGACGTCTGATCATTTTTGCGGCCTCCTCTGGACTTGCTCCAACAGGTCCATTTCCCTGTTGTGTTGGGAACCCAGAGTGGAACACAGTACTGCAGGTCACAAAACCAGAGTAGAGGAAGAGAATCACCTCCCTTGGCCTACTGACTGTGCTTCTTTTGAGGCAGCCCAGGATTGTGCAGTTAGACCTGTTACTTATATTGCAGTAGTACTACAGAGACCCAGATATAGTCCAGAAACCCACCGTGTGCTGTAAAAACCGAGAGGAAAGTTGATTCACATGCTCTAGCTTTCATACAACTGTGGAATGGCATCCTTCCTTGAGGAAGCAACTTTCTTAAATGTGAGGCAGGTATAACAGTTAGAACAGAGGTCAGTTGAAATATGATGTTAGTCTAGTATTTCTTGAATAAGCCTTTTAGAGTAATATGGTAATTTTTTTCCTCTGAGTTTCTGGTGTTCCTTGCAGTCCCTATAACCACATCTGTCAGAACTCCACTTAACTACAGTGTTTACATCCTAGGGAATTCATGCTGCTTCTTTTCTTCCCCAAAGCACGTGGAATATAATTGTCTTTATGTGCAATTTGCTTCAAATATAAACATGGTATTGTCAAACTGTATTTGTTTATGAAGCAAACTTGGGACAGCAAAAGGTGCTGATGTATAAATAAAATAAACTCATTTAATTATATGGCTGCATTTTTACAGCTGGTATTTGCTTGACACATTACCTGTCTACAGTACAGTGAGTGATTAACTGTTGTGACTAGAGAATAATTATTACTTATATTGTAATTGTCAGCTGTTATGTGTATATTTAATTACTTTGGTGATGCTACAAAGGCTTTTGGTCCAGAGGAGGTTAGTTACATTTCTAGACAATTATGAAATATCTGCAGTGCACTGTGTACTACAATACAGAAGCCTAACTGACCAAGACAGTAAATCCCCAGTCTAAAATCTTTTCACCATTGTTTTCACTATGAAGATAGCAGTTTAAAATAAAAAGACTCTAGAGAAACAATTGTGTGGTCTCATGAATGTTGTTTGTCTACTCATGCATGAAAAATGTATGGTCTCCTTCAATTAATAAATGTCACCATTGCTTCAGATTTGTACTTTTTTAGTTTTTTTGAGCAGTATCTGTGTAGGAGGAAAAGCCTGAAAACTGAACTCCATACTCTCATCTAGTAGGTAGTTTATTCCTTTTTTCCTTCCTTCCTTTCTTTTACCTCCAACATCTAATATGCTGCTGTTGTGTGGTGATTGCAGTATTGCTCTCTATGCTCATCTTTCAAACAGCTGAACCTCACCCAAAGAAATTTTCTGTCTTATTTTTCAGATTTAGTATTCATTTCATTCTCATATGCCCTTTCTTCTTTAGCCCACAAAATAGCTTTCCATACAACAAGCAATGTATCTCCATCAACTTGAAAAGAGAAAACAGAAAGAAAATGCAGTAGTAGAAGGTATGTACGATCCGGTCACACACTATCTTACTTCACTGGCTCTCTTCTTCTGAGCCTAAGCCTTGCACTTCCAAAGGATGATGGTGCGCTCAGGCATGAGCTATATCTCTTTTCGTACATGACTTACAGATGAGGGAGGAAAAAGATCATATTCAAACTTCTGTTGGTTTTGGCCCACATGTCACAGGTTGCCCGCCTCTTGGAGAAGTGGGAAAATTACATTGTACTCTCTCTGAGTAGTGCATATTGTCACAGATATATCCAATATCACTGACATCCTGGCAGAGCAGAGTTCGTTAGTTGTAGCTCATTTCCTCAGTCTACTTCTCAGTGTGCTGGGGTTTATTGTTTGTTTCTTTCTTCTTTTCTCTCTCTCTCTCTCTCTCTTTTTCTCCCCCACCATAATCTTTTCCTTTCCTTTCAAGGAAACCAGGAGTTCCTGCATTTGAACGTTAGTTTCAAGTGTGTGTCTCCTGCCTGAACTCATGCTAAAATGCAGGTTGAAGCTGTAGGAGAGTATAGTTTCTTTTTAACATTTGAAAAGAAATTTCTATTTCTGCCTTTTTTATTGTTAAATCATTAAACAATCTCTCAGTAACCTTTTCTCAAGCTCTTACATGTTCCTTGGCTATTTTCCTTTTTATTCCCCCCCAAGAATTCTAGCAGCAGATGTGTTCTTACAGTAGGTAAAACTGTCCTTCATCTCTACTGCCCAATAGGTGGTCTTTTGTAACTGTTCTTACTATTTAGCCATTCTCTTTTTTAATAGTCATCCACTCTTTATTCTGCGTACATTCACCACTTGCTAAACATAGCATTTCCAAGCTAGAATAGGCTGTCCCTTTTGCAGAAATAGCTTATTTTCTTTTTGTTCCTGTACTGCTTGCTTCTGATCCATCATTATGGCTGTTTTCCACCCAGACCATTGGGACCTGTTGTTAAACTAATGTCATTTATATGGATACAAAACTTTACCAAAAAACAGTTGCTTTGCTGATCAGCAGAATCCTAAGTGGGATAGTTGTTTTTCTGAATGAAAAAAGAAAACAAAAATCTTTCTAGTGATTTTGAAATAAATTTGCAAGAACCTTCATGATATGACATTTGCCACCAAAAAACCTGGCCAGTTCAGACTTTGAGTACAGTGCTTCAACAGGTTTTTCCAATATGTTATCTCTTCTGTGCGAAGAAATCACCACTACCCATAAAGCTTCTGCAATTTCAGTAGAGATTGTTGGGATCAAACATTTTTTCTGTAGGAGGAAGAATGATAAAATATTTCATGTCAGTAAAATATGTTTAACTGCAATCAGTGCTTTGGTGAATTTTGCCAAAGTATAAATTTTGTACTATAGGAATGAATATAACTTTTTGGCTAACTTTATATTCTAAGGGATCTTCCAGGCACCATGAGTGAATGCCATCTCTTACTGTGATTTCTGTGGGTTTCACAGCCATTAATCTGTTTTTGATGAGAAAATCATATTTATTATTTGGAATGAAGATAGCTGAGTGCAGACTGTATGGTGTTAAGAGCATTATGCTCCTGTTACCAGCACAGTGCAGTGAGATTTGGGCCTTCTTTGGCATTCTGTGCTATGTAACACCGTGCAGGATTTACTCCAATTAATCTGGGCAGGCACCACGTATCTGACAGGAAACTGCAGTTAACGATGATGTAATCTGACTGCTAGGTCTACTATGATATTCCCACAGAATAAAAAGTGGATGAAGGGGGGGAGTTAGAACTGGTATGGGAAATCTGATTTCTCTGTTCTCTATCTTCAGTGGCTGATGTGTGTAAGAAAGACTTGACTGGAGGTCAAGGGTGCTGTAGGGTCAAAACAAGCTCCACATCCAAAAAGCTGGAAACATGGCCCTGTGCAGAAGATCCTGCTTATCCTCCTTGTCAGAATTTCTACCTGTGATCCTTTTTCCTTCTGTAGGTACAACAGCAGAGGTGGTATGTCCTCTGGAACTGTAGCAAGACGTTGACTTAAAGCCTGCTTGAAAGCTCTGCTTCACATAACCCAGCCGTGAATGGCGTAGTTAGAAAGCCAGAAGTTACCGGGTATCATGGGTATCATAGTAGCTGTATCACTTGCCTGTGTGCAGCAGCTACGGGATCCAGTTTGCCTTGAACTCCCTAATCCAGTGGGCCATCTGATAGTCTGTTGTCTTGTGCCCTGTGGCTTTTCAGCTTTCTTGGTTGTCATCAGCATATATCTTCTCTTTGCTACCTGAAAATATAAGGTTATGAAGCATTTTGTAGCTACAACAAGGCAAACTGATAATTTATTTTGTTTTCAATCTATTTTAATTGCTCTATTCCCTGAGACTGACAGAACGTTTCTATTTTCTCACAGTTTTTCTTACTCTGAGTTTATTTTGGGCTATTTGATCTTCAACCTTTCTTCAAATTTTCCTTTTGTTGGGTTTTGTTTGGAAAAAAAAAAAAAAAAGTCCTGTAGAAGATGAATATCTATTTTCAGTCTTGGATTTTGGTTCACCTTTCAAACTGCTGTTTGCTCTTGCTCTGTCCAATCCCTGTGACTTAATTATATTGTTCCAAAGGAGAGTTCAAAAGGAGTTGAAAGATTTTAATTGCCATATGTTCAAAACCTTTGCATATGACTTAAATAAATTTTTTTGTAAAGTTTTTTTGAAATAACTCTTAAGTTTGCAAGCTTCTCAATACTGTAATAATTACTTCAAAATGTACAGCTTAATTACATTCCAGTTAGAATAGTTTCGTGAATGAACTGCAGCTCCTATGTGAACTGATGTAGAGAAATTATTTATCTTTTTTGCAAGAACAGCTCTTTTATAGTCTTTTACAATCCAGAACTAGCAGTTACAAGAAGCATGTTTTAGGTGTCAGGAAACTGCATTTCTAAAGCTTGTCTTCTTCTAACATTTGACCAGTTGATGCAGGAGTATCTAACTCCCTCTCTCATCCCCTTTTGGCTTAGTTGCCTACTTAGAGATTCAAACAAGTGTAGAAATAGTGGCATAACCTGCTGCAGCAAGGTATGTATTTCAACAGATATTCTTTTTATTGAACTTATCTACATCCAGCTTTGACCCATCCACTTCACTGTTTAGTAGTAATTCCATCAATTGTCTTATAATTACATCAATTTCTCTTTATATTTTTAAGCATTGAAGCGATTTTACCCCTGTTGAGCTCCCTTATTTTAGAATCCTTTTATTACAAAGTGATCTCAGAAGTTATTGAGTGCTAATTTCCTTTTCCAGTAAGATCATAAGAAAACATTTCTTAGTGATCCAGAAGTTTTTGTACCTGATGTATTCAAGGCACATATGCCAGAAAATAGAGTGTAGTCTGTGTTTCAAAACCTGGATATTAAAAATTCAGCGCGAGTCTCTTTGAGCCCTCTCATTTGCTTCTACACAAGCACTGGTTGGAGTCAGTAGTTTCTCTGAACAGACTGCTTTCAGATTAAGTATTTTTGTGTACTTTGTGTTTCTTTCCCTCAGTTTTTAGCTATATGTATGAATTGCTATACATATCGGTTTTCTTAAGAAACATCACAGGTACTTGCATCTTCCCCGACTGAGACCACACTCATGTGAAGAGGACAGTTTTACTCTGTGAGAAAGGAAGATTTTAGTAATACTTGAAATAGGCATTGCTTAATGCTGTGAAGATACCCCACTGAGTACAGAAAAACCTTAGATGTCTCCCTGTTCAGTGCATTGGACGCATTTTAATCTTCTGGACCAAAGGACTGAGGCTGCAATATCTGATACATACAAAGTTGAGATTTGATCCTTGTTACAGTTCCTGCCACTATTGTTATCAACAAGACTTATTACTTACTCTGGATTATTTTGATTGAAGAGTTCTTAATGCAAGCAATTAAGAGGAGTCTATCTTCCAATTTCATTTCTTACCACTTCTCCTTGTTGTATGGAATCTTGTTTTCTAGGGATGGGAGGAGACAGAACATACAAAACTGTAAAATCACATATATATACATATTAGTAATTGTGTTTGTCAGTCTTGTTTTCTGCCATCCTATCTTCCTCCCTCTTTCCCTTTTTTTCATTATATTGACTTTTTCCATAATATTATATTTCCTAATTCTACAAAATTTTTCCCTTTTTTTAAAATGATTACAACGGGGAGAAAGGGTGGAAGTTTGCTGTATGTGATACCCCTGTGATTGACAGTCTTTTTGCCTCCTGCTTCCTAGTAGGTAGATAACGCTTGCTGTATGGGATCTTGTTTTGTAGGGTGGAAGAAGAGGGAGGACTACAACAAACACAAATAGTGGTATGTAATTTTCCCTTTCTCCTTTGTCTCTCCCTACTTACCAATCTTAACACAGAATGTGCTCAGTCATGAGATGATGCCTTGTACTGCTATTTCCTACTTTCATAATATCACATCTTCCCATTTTTTGTTAGTTAAGTGCCTTAACCTCTTGAAGAAAGAATACAAATTAAATATCATCTAAGACACATAGGCAGTGGGTCAAATTGTGCTCACTCTTGGTCACAATGTGACTGAACTTAAACTGAGAGGGTTCTATATCCCATTACACCATTTGAAGTCCTCTAGTCATCAATTATCTTTTAAAATATTTAACAGGCTATTGTATGTGGGATTTTGGAGAAAACAGCTGTTATGGGGAAAGGGTAATCTTCTTCCTATTTAAAATAATATTGATTACATGCATAGGGTGCTCTATCTTTTTGGAAAGCTAGTACTATAGAGCTGACAGCTAGCTGCCTCATTTTCTGGGTCAAGTTTCATCAAAATACTGTAAACTTAAATAGTTCCAGAATTTTAATTATCTTGAATGGCACAGGGAGATGGTTCCCAGCAGTGCGAAAGACAGATTTTCTGGAGGTTAGAAGGATTTTTCCTCATCAAATGAAGAGGAAGATTGCTGTTAGGCAGAGGAGTTACATTATTTCTAAGGGTAGGACAGCACTTTCAGAAGTACCGTGTTGTGTAGTGGTCGAGCATTTCACTCAAAAGCACAGAAGCAAAAGATGTCATCTGGTTTGGGTTTGTTTGGGGTTTTCTTTCTGTCATAAGGCTCACACTTCAGCATTCTTGTTAAAAATGGTACAACTTGGCAGTGTTTATCAGGCAGATATATAAAGCATCATAGCTGCAGCACAAAGGTTAGGAAAAAAATGCTTTATTGAATTCAGTTATCAAGAGGAATAGAAAAAATCAAATGATGTGTCCAAAACTTGTTTCAAAGAAGTTGATATCATCTTCATGAGACCAAATTTTCTTAGTGTTGTTCTGAGTTATTGTTTCGATATTGACTGAGAGGGAACATGTCTGCCCAGTGAATCATTCCTAGTTTCTATGACACCCTTAAGATCAGCATAGTACATCTACAGCAAAAGAAAGTCATATTTTCGAGTTCTGAATAGCTGTGGTAATTATAAAACATTTGTATCTGCCATGATGATCGGAAAGCTTTTTCATTTCAGTTGGAAGCAAGAACAAAACCCATTAAATCTGTAATAGACTACCTAATATGCACTACTTTTGGTAACAGCGGATTACGGATTAGATCCTTTACATTAACTGATCTGCAGAGATTGTGTGTCAAGCAAGTAAATGGAAAAGGTGGAATAAGCTTTATCTGTTTGATTCTCATTAAAATATGATCCTTTTATTATGGACTGACACAATGTCTATGGTAGGGATAATTCTTTTCTTTCTACTGTGAAACTATAAACAAAGGGGCTTTGGATGACATGTTTGTGCTTGGCCCGTTTAAAAGGAAGTTCAGCCTTTTGGTGGATTCTTCCCAGACTAGGGTAAAACCTAAACTCGCCTTGTCAACATGGAGCAAAACTACTCCATCATACAGTAAAATGAGTCCCCAAAGTGCATTATCTTTAAATAATGACTGCAAGTTGTGGGAAAATGTGAAGTATGATGATAGAGAACTAATTAAGATGTAGCAGTTTTGTACTGTTGGCATTTTGAAAAAAAAAAGAGTTAATTGCTTTTATTCTGAGATTCATAACATAGCTATTTCATGATAATTTTATTGTGTAGACATGTCTGACAAAACGTGCATGGGCTACTAAGACGTCAAGAAAAATGGCACTGTAAAGTTTCAGAAGGATTGTATTTTGCTTGAGCTGGGGGTGTTCTTTTCTTTTTTCTTTCCATGTGCTCATGATTTGCCTACATAACCATCACAGTACTGATGGGTATGATGGCTGCCTTCTCCCTGTGCAGCCTAGAAGCCTCTCCATTTCAATTTCAAGATTTATTCTTGGCCTGTAGTAGAGTGGTCACACCTGTGGGCTATGCTGGTATATACTATCTCTGTCTCGGTACAATGGTTGAAAGATACCTTAATGGGAATGGGTGTGGATTAGTGACCCTTTTTACCAGTTGGAGGTGAGAGGAACAGTGGCACCTTGGGACTCATGGAGAATCCTCATTATCTAGAACTCACGGTTAGCACAAACACCCCAGTATCTGTTTTGGCTAAATCGTAAACATAAAAGATATGTTGCAGCATGTCAGTCTTGTATTTTCTGTGTTTCCTGCAAACAAAATTTCCAACAACCCTCCTAATGTGATGAAGTAGATTCAGCAATTTACTAAGAATACAACAAACCTTTCTAAGCAAAGCTTTCCTATGGACATAAGTAGATACGTAAGTAGCAGGTGTGTGGGTGTAATTTCTGCCATTTGCTAGGTTTTTGAAATTTCCTAGTTATAAATAATGAAACACAACACTTACTTAAAAATACTGAAGGGTAGATTTCGAGAATGGATCCTTAGAGCACGAAGTTTCACTTATTTTCAAATATAATGTTCTGGTTCTTGACTCATACCAAATTTTTACAATATAAATAAGAAAGAGGGTATGGCTTGAGTTGCTTCTGTAGCTGAAATCTGCTATTCAGCTATAACAAATCAGATTACTTATAGTCCTATGTTCATACCTATTTATTTTGTTGCTGAGGTATACTTCCATCTGGCTTTTTTTTTTTTTTTTTTTCACCCATACCTCATAGTTTTCGTGTTTTACACCAAATACATTATGTTTATTTTACCATGAATATAATGATTCTTGCCTTCAAGATAATTTCTGGTGCCCTGTGCTTTGATCTTTTAGCCTATGCTTATTACAAAAAGTTTATAAATATCCTTGTCAGTTGTTTTTTTCTGCCTGTTTCGAGCTATTTATAATTCTCATTAACAATTGTAGGAGAGGAGATTTCTCTTGTAAAACACTGAGATGGGATTCTGGAGCTATTGGAGAAAATTGTTAGTCATGAGCTTGATGTCCAAACAAAATAGAAACCAGCCAAAGAGAAGCAGCAGCTTTCTCACGCATCTACTTAGGAAAATTACCAAAATAGTATTTTCCTGAGACTGAGGTGAGGCAAACCTGTAGTGCCTTGCGATGATACCCCAATCATTCTATGAGTCTTTCAATTTACTAAATAAATTTCACTATAATGGTACTCAAAAAAAAAAAAAACAAACCATATCTTCACAACATTGCTTCTTTCGTGTTACAGTACTGCTGACTTGTGTAAATCTATCTATGATCTTTACAGCATCACTGGAGATGAGTGACAAACGGTGTAGATTAAGCCCATCTTCCAATAGCCTCGCTAACATATGGGCAATGACTATGGGCTATCTACTTGGGCTCAATCAGCTGGCACCAGTCAGCTGATCCTTCCCAGCCACCTGAGTAGAGTTAGATACCTGTCTTACCAACATGCTTGTGGCTGGGGTGTGGTATATTCTTGCTTTCACATCTCAGGTCAAGAAATCTGTAGCTCTGACAGTTCTTCTGGATTTGTTCATGTGACTTTTTAAAATTTCTTCTGCATTGTAAGTATGTACCTTAAATTTTCTCTATCAAGGAGGCTTGAAGAAGCAATATTTCTCTTTTTAACAGAACACTTTTTTCCCAGTGAAAAGAATATGCACTTTATAACAGTTTATAGCACAAATTGGGGATTATGATCTCAATAAAAGATATTTTTTATCTTAGGAAGAAGAAAACAGAAACATTGAGCTTTAGCCATTTTCCTAAGGAACTCGACGTTGTCATTTTATTTTCTGGTCAGGAAATTGATAATGGTCTTCCCTAGAGACTATCTAACCTTTCCAAGGTTTTCTTACAAATGCTAACATGCTTTAAGAAAATAAAACTAGGCATTCAATAAAGAATGTTCTCCTCAATCATAGAATCATAGAATAGTTAGGGTTGGAAAGGACCTTAAGATCATCTAGTTCCAACCCCCCTGACATGGGCAG